>CM031086.1:22424200-22438943 GCA_018257905.1 Gillenia trifoliata
TTCTTATTAGAAGAAAAACACACACACACACGCATATAATTATATAATTATATGTATATAATTATATATATATATATATATGTATATGTATAATTATATATTGAACTCATGAGTTTAATATATTAAATTCATAAGTGTGATGCCAATATATTGAACTCACACTAGTGTAGCAGTGGTGTTATCAGTATCAAACAAAAGTTGTTTGATTCTTATATATAAGTATCACACTCACTCAAACTACTGTGGAAGGCCTAAGGTCCGGGTAATTAAGGTGTTAAGTTTTTGTTAATTATCTCACTATTTCTGAACTTTCTAGTCGAGTTTCAAATTTCTAGTTAATTATCTCACTATTCCTTAAACGTTGTTATCAAGTTTGAATTTTTCTTTTTTTATAGGGCCCCCCGATGTTTGGGGCTGCTTATCAAAATGAGCCCCGACCTACTGCATTTTGTCAATTTAAGACCTCAAAGTTTTTAAATTTCATTATTTTAAGTCTTTTGTAAGTCAATGTGCCGTTGAGGAGCTATTGTGGGACCCATCTTGTGCTGACATTTCATCGAAAATAATAAAATATTCTTCACAACAATTTTTTTATATAAAAAACTAAATAAAGCCTTTTTAAACAAAATTAAGAAAAATAAAAACTTTTCAAAAAATAAAAAGAAAGAAGACCCCAGACCTGGCAATTTTTATCCGTTGTAACCATATACCGGTACATATTTTTATTTTTTATTTCGAAAAGCCTAATAATTAATAATATGAAAATGGTAATTTTGGGTAGCCGGTTACCATCTCAATGCGAGCTCTCTATTATTGCTTTTTCACTCCTTCTCCTCCATGGTTTCTCTTCCACTCATCTATCTCTCTCGTCAACCAAACACTACTCCTTCTCTTCCGGGGTAATCAAACCCTTCTCTCCCGGGGTAGTGTTTGATTGAAGGAAAAAATGAGCGCAAATTTTTTAGATTCTGTGGAGAACACAAACGGACAAATCTCATTCATGCCTATTAGCCTACATTTTTTTCAATTTTGTTGGATCGCCTACATTATTTCTTTACTTTGAACATACTTTAAATCTTTGATAATGGAAAAACATATCTTCCATTTAATGAGTTATCTAATTATGTCCTATTCACACTTCAAAGGTCCCAAATTATGATGTCAGCTTTGCAGAAATATTTTGGAACTTTCACATAAAATTTGAACTTCAAATAACAAACGATATTTAAGACCAAATAGATTTGGAATCTTGATCATTTTGCTTTCAAATCCTCATGGCATGCATCCATACAAACTAAATCTTTTCAAATGCTTAGCACCGATGTTGACATGTTTCATGTTATTGGTGCACTGAAAGTGTACGGAATCATCAATGGGCGCAATTACAAATCATCTTTATAAATACATTTAAAGGGAAGCCTCGTAAAGATTAATATTTGAATGCAAGCTATATTTTTATTTTAAATTATTTTAAGGGGAAGAGGGAAGGTTGGGACGCAGAAATTCATTGGATTAAAGAGTAAGACCGTCCTTGGCATGGAGCTGGTGGACTGCCCGCATAGGGGTCCCACATTTGAGGGCCTTCAAAAAAATTTTAAAAATTAGAAAAATGGGATGAAATCATTAAGATGCGGAAGAGGAGCAAGACATTGAAGTTTTTTGTTAGTAATTTTTTCTTTGATTGAACATGAGCTTCTAGTAGTTTTTTGTTTTTGTGGGAGTAGGCTACAATGCTCGCAAGCATTGAATGCTTACACCGATCTCACCATTAACATGAGGGAGGAGAGAGGAGAGAGGGGGGAAAGGAGGGTGAGATCGGTGTGAGCATTCAATGCTTGCGAGCACTGTAGCCAGTCCCGTTTTTGTGACAAAGCACCAATAATAAAATCAAGTAATTTTCAAAGTGATCAAAACTTATGTATTGTCTAGTATCTACGAAGCAAAAATGGACCCAACAAAGATTAAAATTAGGATAAATTATATCTTGTACCCTCAAGTTTCCGTTTAATCTTAAATTCATACAACGTTTTTCAATTTCATACGACTTACAATTTCGTCTTACCAATGTCATACATCCGTCTCAATTACTGTTAATTTTTTCGTTATCTACCAATATGGACGTCGCAGACTCCACACAATTGTTAAGTTAGACTTATTTACCGAATTGCCACTAACGGTATAGAAAAATGGCACGGGATGAGGGACATAGCATCCCAATCATCCATAATCCTCGAAGTTGCCCTCCAAACTGAATTCCCAAAACAAATATAAAATCATTTTCTCTACCACTACCACCCTTCCTCCTTAACCCAACCCACCACCACTATTCTCTTTATCTTTGATGGGTATTTGATTTCCGTAAGATTTTTCAGAGACCAGAAGGTAAGGAAACAAATCGGAAATTGGGGAAGGTGTTATTTTCGAAGAGGCCTTGTTTTTGGGAGTAGGCTACGGTACTCACGAGCATTGGATGCTCACACCGATCTCACCGTTAAAAGGAAAGAGGAGGGAGGAGAGAGGGGGAAAAGGAGGGTGAGATCGGTGTGAGCATTCAATGCTTGCGAGCGCTGTAGCCAGTCCCTTGTTTTTGAGTGGCAACCGAGTAAGTAAGTCTAAAAACACAGTCCTTAAAATTACTCATTTATATTGGGAATAATCTAATTTTAATTGTCAAAAACCCTGCCACGTGTCGATACTATTGCTAACAAACTCTCTCTCCCGCCCTTTGTTTTCTAGCTTGCTCTCCCTTTTCTCTTATGAACACTCACACTGAGCTCCTCCCAGAGCAGAAATCACCAAACCAGAAAAAATGCTTTGCTAGTTGAGTGAGCACACCGAATGCGAAACGCCTATGATCCAAATGTACTAACAAACTTTCTCTCCTCTCCCGCACTAACGAACTTCCTCTCTCCTTCACTCCGGCCCTTTTCTCTCCCTCTATAAATTCATCACAATCATTCACCTGCAAAGTCCAAACACCCCCCCCCCCCCCCAAAAAAAAATCCAAAGATGCAGTGGTACCTCTGCACAAGGTCCCTCACCACCCCAAAAGACATGAACCTTCATCACAAGAAAGTGCACATGAACTTCCCGTTCCAATGCGGCCGCTGCAACCACAAGTTCAAAACCAACGAGGAGAGGCAGATCCACCGCCGAAATTAGCCACAGGTAGCTCCAATTCTCACTTTAGAGTTGCGATTTTTTGGTAGACTAGCTACTAAGATTGATTTAATGCTCGTGTAATTTCAGTGCAATAACAAGTGATTGGAGTTCCAACGAAGAAGAAGCATGCCTCCTTTGTAGTGTCTTCCTTCGCAGTACTCTCTGTTTTTCATTGTTTAGTACCCTCTTTGTTTTCACGTTATTGTGATTTCTCTCGTTTTTCTGTTGGAATTGGATTTCAAATCCATCATTTCGTCTTCGTAACATCTAAGTTTAGTGATATGAATTTCCTCAATTCGTCTTCGTTCTTTGTGTTTGAATTTCCGTTTTCTCTTTTTTCAAATTTTGATTGTTCGTTCCAACGAAACTCGATGAGCTTTCAGCGAGCATATGAGAGATCGGAACGTTCGCTGTCCATTGTAGTTGGAGGACTTTGACGAACACCTTCGGTCGTCGTTATGTTTTCGTTCCTCATCGGAGGCGTTTGCCGTCGTAGGGGTACGCTCGGAAGGGAAGATAATTTTTCGGGGTGTCGAGTGGGTACTCCATCTTGGTGGAGACAGTTGTCTGGGGTGTCGGGTACCCCAAAAAATTTCTCCCTAAATGTCGCGCATGGTGTCCTAGTTCAGCGATATCGCGTGCACTCGCGCAAGTGCTGGAGATTATTCCCTCGTTGCAATAACCTTACGTCAGCGTACGGTTAGACCTATCTTCCCTTCCGAGCGTACCCCTACGACAACGAACGTCTCTGACGAGGAACGAAAGCATAACGGCGACCGAAAGCGTTCGACGTCGAAGTCCTCCGACTACGATGGACGGCGAACGTTCTGATCTCTCATATGCTCGCTAGAAGCTCACCGAGTTTCGTTGGAATGAACAATTGAAAATTGAAAAAAAGAGAAAACATAAATTCATACACAAAGAACGAAGACAAATTGAGAAAATTCATACCACTAAACTTAGATGTTACGAAGACGAAATGATGAATTCGAACTCCAATTCCAACATAAAAACAAGAGAAATCACAGTAACGTGAACACAAAGAGAGTACTAAACAGTGAAAAACAGAGAGTACTGCAAAGGAAGACACACTACAAAGAAGGCATGCTTCTTCTTTATTCACAGCTGGTGAACCGCGGTAGCGTCCATGGCGGCGTCTCAGTTTCGGCTCCTCCGATCACTTGTTATTGCACTAAAATTACACGAGCATTAAATCAATCTTAGTACCTAGTCTACCAAAAAATCCAAAATCGCAACTCTAAAGTGAGAATCGAAGCTACCTGTGGCTAATTCCGGCGGTGGATCTACCTCTCCGCGTCGGTTTTGAACCCGCGATTGCAGCAGCCGCATTGGAACGGGAAGTTCATGTGCACTTTCTTGTGACGAAGGTTCATGTCTTTTGGGGTGGCAACGGACCTCGTGTAGAGGTAACACTGCATCTTTGGATTCTTGGGGGGTGAGGGGGTGTTTGGACTCTGCAGGTGAATGGTGGTGATGAATTTATAGAGGGAGAGAAGAGAAAAGGGCCAGAGTGAAAGAAAGAGGATAGAGGAAGTTCGTTAGTGTGGGAAACGTGAGAGAAAGTTTGTTAGTACATTTGGATCATAGGCATTTCGCCACTTTACACCCTAAAAATCAATATTTGTTCCACTTTGGTGAGATTCCATCAATTTTGTTAAATATGCTGACGTGAAAAGGTAATTTTGTAATTTTGTAGTATAATAAAGATTGATCATTTATTATACTTTAGCAAATTGAAGAATAAGGACCATATTCTGTGAAAATTCAACATACTTTAGCAAATTGATTGATTGGTAGCACAGCTGTAAGAACGCAGAGCATCAAACTCTTTCGTGAGAAACAGCCTCCTCATTTGCTACACTGAACGCAACTTGAGAATTTGTTACACGTGCAGAAACTGAGATGACACGTAAAAGTCAGGTGAGAAGCACATTCAAGATGTTCCATATGAACATTTAGTTACCAAAAGCAGCAATTCAGCGAGAAAACATCATCGCAGTTTAGCACTGAAATTAGAAGTTCTAGGAATTATGAGAACAGAAAAGGGGCAAATAGTACATTGCAGCAAGCAATTGAGAAATAATCACTTAACTAGGATCCACTTTGAGCAAGCAATTAAACAATGACAACGTACCTGTCACCCCAAAATCCCGCAAATGCACAAGAAGATGAATAAACCTGTCCCAAGGTATCCCAACGATCACTTGATATTCATATTGAAACTCAGGTACATTCATTTGACCACAGCGGATTCCAATCAAGTTCATTTCCTTTTCCGCAAAATCTGTAATTCCTAGCATTTTTTAAATCATAAACAAAAATAGAGAAGAAAACAGTAAAGAATCAGATAGAGAGTGAGTACAAATTTAAAACAAGAAAACAAGATTGTAGGCAAATCCACAAAAAACCTTGCAATGCGAAACTAAAATACATGCTAATCTTTGAGGTATATTTCTATCATGGGATACTATTATGTGAGCATAACCGATATTAGGAGGTCTGGCTAGAAGATGTTTGAATGAAGAGACACCACCATCATGTGGCCTAGATTGATATCTCCAAAACTAGGTGATCAACCTGTGTGGGTGGAAAAGCAAGATGTACTTCCGAAACAGAAGATGTGCCAGCATTTTCAACCTGAAACACAACTACATATATTAATAAACAACAACTCTGCCAGTAGAGTAGAACGAAAAAATAAATAAATCAAAATGGCTAATGTTGTATGATCATAAAGTATCTGTGTCTACGGGACCATGTTGGTCCCACCTGCCGTGCATTGCCCAGTCAAACTCACAGATGGCATGCCTATTTGTACAGACAAATTTCAAAAATCACTGCTATTGTGGTTCTACTATCCACATTATGCCAGATTTGGGCCAAAAACGATGGAGTAGAGCATAACAACTCAAATCAAACCTTAATTTATCAGGAAAACAATGCTTCTTAAGACCACGGTTTATAAAGCCATTACATCAAACACTGAACCTAGGCTCAACTTTCAAATGACTAATGTCATTGCTATATGACTACAAAGTACGATTGTCTATTGTACTGCCACGTCGATCACTGTAACAAGTGTAGCATGCCAATTTGTAAATATAACGACCCTTATTTTCCAATATTCAAAACAAAATGTAGTTCATTCATCCACATTATGCCAGATTTGGGCCGAAAACGATACGGTGTAGCATGAAAACTCAAATCAAAGACTGAACCTAAGCTCAAGTATCCACATTCATGCCGAAAACGATAAATGAAAGACACATTTAAATTTTCAAACCATGATAAAGATTTAAAATTTAATCCTAACCCATCAAAATTTCGAAATTTTCACCAATTGGGTTCAATTTACTACACAGAAAATCCAGCAATACAGAAAAATCCATACATTTAACGTCAAGAAAACCTTCACAATATGAGAGGTCAAGTCAATCTGAAACACAATAAATTGATCCAATCAAACGTAATTAGATATAATCAAATCAAATTTGAGTATTGACGAAGCGGAAATGAAAGGAAGAGGCTTACCCTGCGCTCGGCGTTCAGGATCTGGAGATCCTGAGGGGAAGAGGAGGAGTAAGCGAGCAGGGAGAGATGGGAGAAGATCGACAAGGCTAGGACTAGTTGACCTAAGCATCGCAGAGCTTCCATGGGCCATGGCTTCCGGTGAAAGAGTGTGTGGCGCTAGGTTAGCTTGACCTCCTGTGATGACTGAGCGCAGTGTATAGTGGGGAAAAGGCTTTAGCTGGGCTATTCCATGGTATTCAATCTTTAACCTTTGGGCTTCATGGGTTTTGAGCTTTAGATGGACCTGCTTTTGGATGGCTTTTTTTCTTTAATATGTTTTTTATTTTTTATACAACAATAAATATTTACATTAAAAAATTAAATAAATTAGTATCAAACTCGTTATTCACAAGATTTGAAATCTCAGACCTCACACTACTGGACTGTAATATTAAATGGCAGCTGACTGGCTCATTTTATTAGTTTGAGTACTTTTAGTTTCCTACTTTATTGGGGCAAATCAAGTATTTTTACTTTTCGACTTTATTGAAGCAAATCAACAATTGATCATCCAGCCTTACTTTTCGAATTTGTAATATCTATATTGTTTTTTAAAATTATCTTTTTGATTCAATAATAAATCTGTTTCAATTTTTGTTTTTTTTTCCGAATTTGTAGCCAATTGTGATTTACCTCAATAAAGTCAGAAAATAAAAGTACTGAAACGAATAAGATGAGCCAGCCAACGCTTTCTTAGAAATAGGGTTTCTTATAATTTTTTTTTTTTGTTTTTTAAAATGACATGTGTCAAAGTGAGATTGATCTATGTCAAAAGAATGGATCTGTAGGTTCCCAAGAGGTGGGTAGATGCATGTATTATCCACACTAAAAATATATTTTTTTGTTACAATGAATGGATATTAGATTCAATTTTCTTGCGGAAAAAAAAAGGAAACGTGATGTGAAGAGATACGTGACTTTCTAGTTTGATATATAACTATGTGTCTATTTTTGTCATTATAGATCACGTGATACATGAGTTTTTACAACATGTGAGTAATGAAATGCATAGTGCAACTGCATGACATTCCAGGTGGAGCCAAAATTTTCTTGCTGGTAGCCAAATTTTGTTACGGTGTAAGATTAGAACTCAACGCATTGAATGTAGTTAGTGTGAGGTGCGCTGCTGAGCATCTTCGTATGAGTGAAGAACACGGAGAGGGAAACCTCATCACACAAGCGGAGGATTTTCTAAACGTAATCTTCAGCAATTGGAGTGACTCGATTAAAGCACTCGAAACCTGCGAAGAGGTCTTGCCTCACGCAGAAGAGCTTCATCTTGTTTCGAGAAGCAATGAAAACGAGTGCCGATCCAGGTTTATTCAGTTGGCCTGTGTCGGGAAAGGATGCTCTGCAGAGCTCAGAGGGTGTGGCGTTTTGGAATGGAATATGCACGACAGCAAAGCTACATCCGGTCAGCGAAGATTGGTGGTGTGAAGATGCTTCATTTTTGAAGTTTTCATTTTTCAAAAGGCTGATTCGAGCGGTTAAAGTAGGAGGCATAAAGCCAGAGAGGAAGGCTGCCTCCATAATGCACTTTGCAAAGAGGCATCTTTCCTTGTTGGGCAGGCAATCGAGTTTCCATAATGGAAATCGTGCTGCCCCGTTATCAACTGTTCCTGCTGCATCTGATGGAAACCAAAGGACTTTCCTTGAGGAGATTGTAGGATTACTTCCTGATCAGAAGGGTGTTACACCAACCAACTTCCTACTTAGGCTTCTCCGAACATCTATGATTTTGCAAGCTAGTGCATCATGTCGCGAGTGCTTAGAGAAACGAGTTGGGGCTCAATTGGATCAAGCAGCTCTTGAAGATCTTATGATACCAAACATGCATGAGGTACTCAGTGGAGACCCTATATGATATTGACTGCGTTCAGCGGATTCTTGACCACTTCATTCTCATGGACCGCGATTCGATTGATTATACTTCTAGCTGTATTGTTGATAAGGGCCAGCTGATCGGCTCATCTCATTCGCTGACTCCAATAACCTTGGTGGCTAACCTGGTGGATGGATATCTTGCTGAAGTTGCACCTGGTATTAACTTGAAACTGCAGAAATTGCAGTCACTAGCTGCTGTTATCTCGAAATATGCCAGACCATTAGATAATGGAACTTATCACGCTATCGATATATACCTCAAGGTAAAGATCCTATAAATTCTGTTCATACTCAAGATTATTTCATAATTTCAATAGCGCTAAAACGCGTTTTTGGTTCATGTAGTTTTGCAATTGAAAAATACAAGAATGAAAGTGGAAAAATTGCGAAACAACAGGAACTTGAAAACATGTTTTTCGCCTTTGGATATTGCATCGATTAAAATGCTCATATTTCATTACTTCAACATATATTAGAAACCCAGATGCGCATTAGTTTAGTTTGGATCTGCCATCTATGCGATTCGCTCATGCCCACTTGGTTAAGTGAAAGAAACATTTGGTTACTTTGATGTATTTAATTGTATAATTCGACTTTCTGCTATTAGGAAACTCAAAGTTTGTCTTTTTATTTTCCTGTTGAAGCATTCCATTTTCATGTTCATGTTTGGGTTGATTGTGGGATTTACTACCGTATGCTGGTAATTTTTTTTCATCCAAAACCTTTATTTTCTTCACTACAATTGTGCAGGTTTTATTGGCTTCTGTGTTGTTTTCTGGGCCTAACTATTTACGAGATCGTCAGAAGGTAACTATTTATTTTAAGTTATAAGCTAATTTTGAGAAGAAACCAAAGAATTTGAAATACTACAAGATTCATCGAAAGTTGAAGATTATGTGTAGTAAACTTCACTTGCATAGGAACTGTAATAGTTGAATCATAGAACACCAACCAAATTTCAAAAACCTGATTCGCTCTCTTAGGTGGGTTTATTAATGCTCCTCCACTGTAAGGATTGAATAATATTAAAGAGTTGATTACGATGGTCTTGTTCTTGTTGAGCGATGTTATTGAGCATCTCACCGTTAAGGAGATTAGAAGAAATGCAAATAACTGAGATGTTCTAAGATTATTTATCATGTGATGCTTGATTTCCTAAGCAGAAGTGAACTTATTCGACAAGCATGATGATAAGTAAATATCTAATGGTTTGTGCAACCTACAGGGATTCTTTGTTTTCACGCTCTACAATACTTCGAATAACAATGATCGACTCAAGGTAGGGTGTTTTTCGAATTTCCAAGACATACGTACATACATCATTACTTAATTTACTTTATACAATGAAAAATAATCGAAATTTAAACTTGTGAGAGTTGGGAGCAAGTAGTTCAGAAGAAGCAGCAAATTGGATTCGTTCATTGCAGGATGCTGCATTAAAGGCGTTACCAAATACAGTACAGGATTTTGTGGCTTGTTCCAAGAGCAGATGGCCATCTTTTATTTCATAATTTATATGCTTGTGCAAATCCATTGCAACTATTGTACATGCCTGTTATTGAATGTAGGAATCACACTCTTATAGTGGACCAAAAAATTTGAGTGTGATACCAATATATTGAACTCGTGAGTTCAATATATTAAACTCATGAGTGTGATGCGAATATATTGAACTCACACTAGTGTAGAAGTGGTGTACCTTTGGTCAACATAATTCCATGTTTTGTCTTTACCAAATCTAAAAAAAGCCAATTTACATTTATCCTCGTATGTCGCTACAACAGTGCACTCATTTGGATTTAATATGGGATCTGCTGAAATTGTAGCATTGAAAACACAATATTCACATTCGCTTGCTGATGAGTACTCGGGTGTCCGACCTCCTTCAATGAATATCGGAGGAAGGTGAACCATTGAATTTTCCATCATTCTCCCTTTGATCCTACGGAAAGGATTTATTAGGGTTATTGTAAAATCACTTTCCACCACTAATAACCACCCACAAAATCGTTTGTTCCGCAATTTAATTTGCAAGTCAAGAACTTTGTCATTCATGGCGTTGTATAATCTCCATATGCCGTTTTTTCCAGTTGGAATCAAGAGCATCGGCGGTGAACGATGTTTTTTATTATGCTTTGCTCCACGATGCCACGACTCGCAAACAACACTGGCTCGCAAAGAGTCTGATGGCGACATTATTCTCTCAAATACTGGGAGTAGGCTACAATGCTCGCAAGCATTGAATGCTTACACCGATCTCACCATTAAAAGGAGGGAGGAGAGAGGAGAGAGGAGAGAGGGGGGGGAAGGAGGGTGAGATCGGTGTGAGCATTCAATGCTTGCGAGCACTGTAGCCAGTCCCCAAATACTGAATCCAAAAGATGATCTGGCAATCTTGCCCAATCTACAAAATAAAACATAAAATAAAATAATTAGAGAGAGAATTAACAATGAACAAGGAGATTAGTTTTTAAATAATTACTACTTGAATTGTAAGTATAGAAATTAATGCGGAATACCAAAGTGTACACAAATGTACGGGCGGAAAGAATTTAAACAATAATAGTCGTACAAAGTACAGAATACAGAGAGTTTACAATTACTAAGAATTTAAACACTTGTCATACCACCGCCTCTAACATCGACAGCTCCAGCCACAAAACCTGGAGGGGTGCAAAACAGAAGGGTGAGTGGGCCATAAATAGTTATTTTTGTGAAAACCTTTCCTTTCTGAAAGTACTAACCCCTCGCCGTCAAAATCAAGTAATTGATCGGAAAACCATTTCGGAAAACATACTACAATAGTAGGTAGAAAATTAAGGTAAGTACGGAAATATACTTACCGTCCGAAACGGGCAGAAAGCCACCGTTCGGTAGAAAATATTTTACCCGAAAGTTCGTAAAATAAGGATATACAGGAAACCCGTAAATCGAATAAAAGTGTCCGTGGCATCAGTGAAAACCAGTGGTAAAATCACAATGCAAAACTATAAGATAAACGCTCGTTTAGGTATGGCAAACACACAAGTTCATACAGATGTATTCTGTCATGAACAGGCTGGGTGTATAAGTAACGGTACGCTCTTGTACTACAATCACGTAAAGCTAGCGCTTATGCGCATCACAACGAGTTCGAGTCGCCAAGGCGACCTAGAACAGGCTGGCACATGCTATGGATCCATAGCGAGCGTATCGATGCGTGTGAACAATCACGTGAAGCTGGTCCTGGCCCTGGACAGTACAACTAACACCATGTAAGCATTCCTAGTTGAGCGTGCGAAAACATACCACGGAATATTTTTGAATAAAACAAGGTGGGGTAATGTCCCTTTAAGGGATAAACCTCAAAATAGTCAATATATAAGGTATTCTCGGGTGCCGTAACCCGAAATACCAAGCGTATAACTATAATACGTGAAATACCAAGAATACGCCACATGGGTACCAAGGTATAGAAATACCAACTTAATGGCAAACTAGGTGAACCCAAAATACGGTAGAGAATTATCATTTCCAAGGTTCACCCAAATACGGCCCCAAGGCCCGTCAAACGGGTATAAAAAACCTCCTAAAATAGTGCCAGTTCGATACTAGCAATACGCGTATAAAATAACATGGAAGTCACCAAATTAACGGTGTAATTCCCAAGTGGAAATATAGGCAAAAGCACACTAATTTCCAAGGCCTAACAAATACCGAGTCTATCATGTAAACCAAGTAAATACCACGAAGTACGAGGTCTACCAAAAATACGAGATAAATAACCAATGTAAAATCATTTAATAGTGTAGGCATAGACAAATATAATTTCCCAAACTTAAAACACATTTAAATAATATAGGGAAAGGGCCCACTCACAAATACCAAAGCCGGGAAGTCCAAACGTACGTCCTCCGAACGCCACGGGTCGCCAAAACCTAAGGGGAGGCCAAAAACTGGCCTGAGGGTGTCTGAATTTGAAGAAAAGCTCTCGGGTCCAAGTGAGCCGATCCCCAGATTTTCGATTCTCGGCCAAACTCGGCTATGCAGGGCTCGATCGAGGTTCTAGGGACCTCAGGGAGTTGAATGGTGAAAGGTTTGAGGACCATCGAGGTCGAATTCGACGAGAGAGCTCGTCGGGGAAATTCGAACATTCGCCGGAATTTCTGGGTTCCAGTTCCTGGGCTTTCTGGGTTGCAGAGAATGCTCCCAGTGGCCTGGGTTTGAGTACAAAGGACAAGTCAGTGAGATTGCACGAAGAAAACCGAAGAAAATAATGAGAAATGCCACGGGGTGGCTTGAGAAGATTTTACCAATTTTTTCTAGGTTTTCTGCACCTGGACACCCACGCCTGGGTTCAGCCTCGGAGTGGTGAGGGTTGTAAGGTTTGAGTTTGTTGGATGGTGATAAAGGCCGGTGTGAGAAAGGTGGCTGGCCACCAAGCCAGCTCGGGGAGCTCGGGTGGCTATAGTAATTTTACAGTTGGTGTTTTTGTTTCATTTTGGTCAGCAGAGCTCGATTGTACTCACAGGAAGCTGTGATAAATTAGCCAGGCCAAATGGCATCAAAGTGAGCTCGGGGAGAGGGAGAGGAAGAATGGCCTCGGTGCCATTAATATTTTCAAGCTTGTTTGTTTTGTTTTGCTTGCAGAGAAGAAGAGAGGAAGAAGATGACACGGGTCCAAGCCCAGACAAAATCCCAGGAAATCTGGGATAGGCCACATGGCCTGCAGGTAAATGGGCCCCAGCCTAAACAATCCAAAACTGCCAAAATTTGAAAATACGGGAAACGTCGGGAATCTAACGCCCGTAAAATATTCGTTCGGAATCCGAACGACGTCCCGCTCGCGTCTACGCGTTCGTATCGACGAGCACGTCAAGAAAATACAAGTGGAAACGTCGTACGAGTTACGACGCAAAAGTCAACCGAAAAGTCAACCAAGGGCAAAATCGTCATTTCACACTTTCGGGAATAAAATAGTATTATTTTCCGGAACGGGATGTAACACCATTGGATATATAAATTAATAATTCATTAAAATACATAAAAATATAGTACATAACAATTCATAAAGCATATGATAGACTTTTTACCAAACAATTTCAATTTTTCTCAAAAAATGCTTCTAAAGTCACTTATTTTTTCTTTGCACCTAAATTGAACGGAACCCCATCCTTAATTTTTTGCAATGTAGACACCACATTTGGTATATCTTGTTCATTTTGTAGCAAGTAGTTATTCAATGTTGCTATTGCTTGAAAGGCCTCTTTTGGAGAAACAATTGGTAGATCACAAAATTTTATAGAACGATGGAGAAACAATTGATGGAGAGCTGATACTTTTGATGGAGAAACAATTGATTGAGAGCTGATACTTTTGTAGAACCCATTGTTGCAAATCTTTTTGAGTAGAAGAAGGATGCTCATTTTTATACTCGCATAAAGCTTTCCTCATCTCATCAGTTAATGTAGATTTTTTCACTCCTTTCAAATGAGAAGCCATGGAAGAACAAGATAACATGATTTTGGGTTTCATAGATTATTTATATAGAGATCATGTTCTATGTATATGCATGTACATTGAGTGATCTAAACCACTTTATCTTCTAATTCAATGAATATATACATGAATATTTAAAACCCTTATATATTCTTCTTTTTAATGTTCATTAGAAGTTTGTCTAATACATGAATATATAACTATGACTTTTTATAAGATACATGAACATATTTTCTTTGAAAACAGAAAATCTTTTATAAATTAATAAAATATTAATTTATCGATAAATTAATAAATTATTCATTTATCGATAAATTAATAATCTCGTTAAAATAATAATTTTTTTCAGTCCCAAGAGTATTAATTTATCGAGGTTTTACTGTATATGACTATGACTTTTTATAAGATACATGAACATATTTTCTTTGAAAACAGAAATTTTTTAATAAATTAATAAAATATTAATTTATCAATAAATTAATAAATTATTCATTTATCGATAAATTAATAATTTCGTTAAAATAATAATTTTTTCCAATCCCAAAAGTATTAATTTATTGAGGTTTTACTGTAATGTAACTTCTAACAAAATTAAATTAAATTAAATTAATCACAAAAATTGTAGAAA
>CM031086.1:22439043-22507049 GCA_018257905.1 Gillenia trifoliata
AGTGGGCAAATGCCACATAATTTGATATCTCTAGCATTATTTTAAAATTTTTGATAATGTAAAATGTGTCACACTGCTTAATTAATTCAGCAATGTCAAACTAAAATAATAGTTTCAAATCAATGAGGGCGCACACCGCTTAAATCTTGAACAAAATATGACTGTTTTCTTAAGCTCTAGCTTTCAATCATGATTTATTTACCCCGACAGATTTCATACTTGAAGTGAGTACATTTGGGATTCAATTCAAATAGTAACATTATATGATCATGAGCGAAGAATATTTTGACATCAATCATTTACCATATGTTGTATTATAATTAAGGGCAACAAGGACTCATATATTTGATCCTTTCACAGGAGTGAAACATTCATAATATCAAAAATATCCCTCCCTTCTTACAATTTTTAAAAATAAAAATTTAATTAAATAAGGGCAAATTAGTAAAATACAAAATATCAAATATGTATTGGACTTCAAAGGACAAAGTAAGTAAATAATAACAAGAATACAACAAGCTTTTTACAACTTAAAAAGATTTGGCAACACCCAGATTGGCGGTTGCACGGCCTTCTTTATAAGACTCTTCGCAAAATTTTCGTACGGCTTTGAAAACCTTTTTGTTTTGACGTTGTACACACCACAATCAACAGGTCCAGTGGTTTCAACACTAAACAACCCACTTTCACGATCACAAGTGTAGTATATACAATTTGGCTCACATCCTGAAAACGCAGAAGCCTGCACAAAAATTAAAGAGTTATCGCCCACAAAAAGAGCAACGTCGCCTAAGGTGTTTTTCTCAATCCATTTACGATTCTCGAAATCCAATTCGAAAACTTCAATCTTTGTTGTCGTACGATTGAAATCATCTATCATAATATGCCTTAGGACCAAAACAAACTCTCTCTCATTTAAAGCCACGAGATATCTTTTAGCCATGTTCTTTGGTCGTTCCATACAACTTGCAACTACGTTAACATTAGAGCATCTCCAACAATAGATGTTATTTTAGCTATGAAATATAGCTAAAAGTAAAATATAGCTAGTCAAGTTTTTACTTTTGCTCCAGCAGAGATAGCTATTTTGACATTAAATTTAAATTTAAAACATAAAAAAACTGAAAAAGATAAATTTCCTTAATTTTCTAACAATTTAACGGCTACCTAGCTACCTCCTGTTTATATAAATAAGATGATCGACTTCTTCATTTCCAATAATCTCTTCTTTGAACTTGATTTATCTACAGATTATTTCATTTTCTAACAATCTATGAGTCAATATTTACGTGCTATGAGGATGAATGGAGAATCCTCTGATGACGATGAATACGAAGAAGTTGTACTTGCTTGTGTAGTAGTACAATTAGAAGAAGAGGACAGACCACGGCGGCGTGGTTCCATTAAAGGTATTCCTTTAGATTTCTATGTTATACGTTTATGTGTTATACAAAAAGAAGTCTCCATGGTTGCTTTTGCGTTAAAGTCCAATAAGAAGGAAGGCAAAAATCCTGGCAGTAGATGAATCTGTGTAATGAATAATCCAAAGGGATTTGCTGGAAGTATTATATTTATACATGCATGCCATGTGTTTGAGAAAATGCTTGCACATAATTCAATATATAAATTTTACTCTAAATGATATTGAATGCAAGTCTATAGTATATACCAGGTAATGTGTTTGATTATCTCTTCTCTTTGCCCCAAAGTCGTATGGCACATGATGTTAATTAATGATATTATGTAAAACAAGCAGAACAACACTCTCACTCAAAATTCCTTCTTTTTGTTTTGCTTGACAACTCAAAATTATGTTAATATCATAGTTATATATTAATTTAGGAAATATTTTTGTCATCATAGTTTAACATTCATCAAATTTGATTTTTTATTGAAGTAAAATATGAAAGTGATGACCGTCGAGAACCAGAAATCATAAGGTTTATCAAAAGAATTGAAGATAAATTGGAACGTTGGAATTCAAAAAATTTGAACGTTGATATATTTGGCTATGATTATCTTCTCTCTCTTCTGTAGCTAAATATAGCTAGATTTTTTCTAAAAGTTAAATTTAACTTTTTTTTAGCTATGCTGTTGGAGCCCTAATTTCCTTCAAAGTAGCTAAATTTCAAATTTTTTGTTAATTTGGCTAGTCTGTTGGAGATGCTCTTAGATGGAGTAGCAATATTGAAAGATAAAAGTTTGCTCCAATTATCAACAGCATAATTTTTATCTTCAACAAAAGCAACTTCGTCGATCAAGGTGTACCTTTGGTCAACCTAATTCCATGTTTTGTCTTTACCAAGTCTAAAAAAAGCCAATTTACATTTATCCTCGTATGTCGCTACAACAGTGCACTCGTTTAGATTTAATATGAGATCTGCTGAAATTCTGGCTACAACAGTGCACTCGTTTGGATGGAATCAATATGTTGTATACTTTGAAACAGCCTTCAAATACAGGGATACATTTTGAAGAAGAGGTTGGACTGCATATGAATAATGATGACTCAAAGACCTAATAAAGAAAGCCATTAGTTTTCATTTTATTTACATAACATGCCATTCCTCAACCTGTCCGTCACAGTCGCACCGCTCCCATTTCCCTTCTCCGTTGCCCAGATGATGCAACACCTACACACATCAATTTCGTAAATTGTAACTGCCCACGAAAAGGCGGATGGTCATCTAGGTGGGGCCCCAGGGGAGACTAGGAGTTGACTAAAAATTATAAAATTAAAAAAAAACAAAAAACATGTGGGCAAAGAGATAGATGACACGTGGGTTTTTAAATTAAGAAACATAAAACAAATAAAAGTTGATATTTGTTCTCTCTCTCCACTACCCGAGGAACCCGGAAGCCTCTAGAAATGCCGTTCCCTTCCGTACAAGTGCGACCGTTCTATATTTTCAGCACAAAACCGTTCTATATTTTCAGCACAAATTCAATCTCATATTCAGTACTTAAATTGCAAAATTACTTATGAGAGTATTTGATTTTGATTTGATAATTCATATGTTGAAGGAAGGAATGAGCGCAAATTTTTTAGATTCTGTGGAGAACACAAACGGACAAGTCTTATTTATGCCTATTAGCCTACATTTTTTTCAATTTTCTCGGATTGCCTACATTATTTCTTTACTTTGAACATACTTTAAATCTTTGACAAAAGAAAAACATATCTTACATCTAATGAGTTATCTAATTATGTCTTATTCACAAAACGTGGTCTGGACACTTCAAAGGTCCCAAATTATGATGCCAGCTTTGCATAAATATTTTGGAACTTTCACATAAAATTTGGACTTCAAATAACAAACGATATTAAGACCAAATAGATTTGGAATCTTGATCATTTTGCTTTCAAATCCTCATGGCATGCATCCATACAAACTAAATCTTTTCAAATATGCTTAGCACCGATGTTGACATGTTTCATGTTATTGGTGCACTGCAAGTGTACGGAATCATCAATGGGCGCAATCGCAAATCGTCTTTATAAATACATTTAAAAGGCTTTGTTATTGGTGCACTGCAAGTGTACGGAATCATCAATGGGCGCAATCACAAATCGACTTTATAAATACATTTAAAAGGAAGCCTTTTAAAGATTAATATTTGAATGCAAGTTATATTTTTATTTTAAATTATTTTAAGGAGAAGAGGGAGGGTTTGAACGCGGAAATTTATTGGGTTAAAGAGTAAAACCACAATCATCAGAGCAATAAGACCGTCTCTGGCATGGAGCTGGTGGACTGCCCGCATAGGGGCCTCACATTTGAGGGCCTCAAAAAAAAAAAATTTAGAAAAATGGGATGAGATCATTAATACGCGGAAAAGGGGCAAAACATTGCAATTTTTTGTTAGTAATTTTTTCTTTGATTGAACATGAGGTTTTAGTAGTTTTTTGTTTTTGTGATAAAGCACCAATAATAAAATCATGTAATTTTTAAAGTGATCAAAACTTATGTATTATCTAATATCTACAAAGCAAAACTGGACACAACAAAGATTAAAATTAGGATAAATTATATCTTGTAACCTCAATTCACGTTTGATTTAAATTCATACAACGTTTTTCAATTTTATATGACTTACGATTTCGTCTTACCAATGTCATACATCTGTCTCAATTACTATTAATTTGTCCGTTATCCACCCATATAGACGTCGCGGACTCCACACAAGTGTGCCACGTGGATAGAAACAAATTAAATAATTTTTAATTATAAAATAGGGCCCACCTCTCCATCTTCTCCAGCTCCAACAGTAAACGGAATCACCTCTTCAGATAACGTCGAATTCAACCAGATGTTCTGATCTTTTTCATTCCATGCTTCATAAGCCGGATTGATCTCAGATCGATGTACGATTCCCAGCACGATCCATCCACCTTGATGAAGGAGAAGGTGGTGGAGATGGAGATCCTGTGGATTCCGAGGTGTTGGACGGAGAGGTGGAGGTTGCGGATGGCGGGAAGGAGGAAGGTTGAGAAGTCCGGGGAGGCCAACGGAGATGGTGCAAATTTTGATTTGATAAGTTAGACTTATTTACCGAATTGCCACTCACGGTATAGAAAAATGGCACGGGATGAGGGACATAGCATCCCAATCATCCATAAACCTCGAAGTTGCCCTCCAAAATGAATTCCCAAACCAAAAATAAAATCATTTTCTCTACCACTACCACCCTTCCTCCTTAACCCAACCCACCACCACTATTCTCTTTACCTTTGATGGGTATTTGATTTCCGTGAGATTTTTCAGAGACCAGAAGGTAAGGAGACAAATCGGAAATTGGGGAAGGTGTTATTTTCGAAGAGGCCTTGTTTTTGAGTGGCAACTGAGTAAATAAGTCTTAAAACATAGTCCTTAAAATTACTCATTTATACTGGGAATAATCTAATTTTAATTGTCAAAAACCCTGCCACGTGTCGACTGAATATACTGTTGCTAACAAACTCTCTCTCCCGCTCTTTGTTTTCTCGCTCGCTCGCTCGCTCCCTCTCTCTCTCTCTCCTCTCCCTTTTCTGTTATGAACACTCACACTGAGCTCCTCCCAGAGCAGAAATCACCAAACCAGAAAAAATGCTTTGCTAGTTGAGTGAGCACACCGAATGCGAAATGCTTATGATCCAAATGTACTACCAAACTTTCTCTCTCCTCTCCCGCACTAACGAACTTTCTCTCTCCTCTTTCTTTCACTCCCGCCCTTTTCTCTCTCTCCCCCTATAAATTCATCACCACCATTCACCTACAGAGTCCAAACACCCCCAAAAAATCCAAAGATGCAGTGTTACCTCTGCAGAAGATCCATCGCCACCCCAAAAGACATGCACCTTCATCACAAGAAAGTGCACATCAACTTCCCGTTCCAGTGCGGCCGCTGCAACCGCGGGTTCAAAACCGACGCGGAGAGGCAGATCCACCGCCGGAATCAGCCACAGGTAGCTCCGATTCTCACTTTAGAGTTGCGATTTTCGATTTTATGGTAGACTAGCTACTAAGATTGATTTAATGCTCGTGTAATTTCAGTGCAATAAAAAGTGATCGGAGGAGCCGAAACGGAGACGCCATGACGACGACGACGCCGGAGGATGACGACGAAGACGCCGCCATGGACGCCTCCGCGGTTCACCAGCTGTGAATAAAGAAGAAGAAGCATGCCTCCTCTGTAGTGTACTAGTGTGTCTTCCACTTCTTCTGTTTTTCACTCTCTGTTTACTCTCTCTGTTTTACTCTATTTTTTCATGTTTACTGTCCTTTTCTTTGTTGTAATTCAATTTCGTATGACATGGATCTGCTAATTTGGTCTTAGTGATCCCTCTGTAAACATCTGTTTGTTGGATTTCGAATGCTAGTGACTTTTCCTCACTTCTTGATCCAGTTTTTTTGGTTTTTGGAGGTGAGTTTTCGGCGAGTATATGAGTGTCGTAATTAGCGGCTAAACTTATCGCGCCGAGAGATCGGAACCTTCGCCGTCGTCGAACGCTCGGTTATCTTTTCGTTCGTACGTAGTCGGCGGAGGCGTCACTCGACTTTGACGTTCGCCGTCGTCAAACGCTCGGTTATCTTTTCGTTCGTAGTCGGCGGAGGCGTCACTGGACTTTGACGTTCGCAGTCGTCAAACGCAGGTCCCGTTATCGTTTTTACACAGTACGCGCCGCAACTTCACGCGTGACCGCGCGTAAATTTCAACGGTTTTTTTTAAAAAATGAATATTATATAGTGTAGGAGACCTATTTTATGCTTCATGTTCTCGCTTCTCCATTTTTGTCGTGACTAAATGCAGCTTATTTTATTAGCCGTTAGATTAATCTGAACGGTTAAAATGAAAAGTTTTACTTCTGTTCCAAACCCATTGGAAAACATGTTCCCTCTCGTCTTTCCTCTCACGGTAGCAGGCACAGTGGCATGCATATAGCATTGCATGCAGTAGTACGACTCTTTAGTTAATAACAATTGTATTTAAATTTTCTTTTTTATATTTCTCTCTCCTTCCTTCCTTCAACGTGTTTGCTTTTTTTTTTTCACTTTTAAATTAGCCTCAATATTTTAAAACATTTCGAGTAAATACTAATGTTAGTTGATGACTTTGACAAGTATTAGCTCGAGATTTCATTGTCACGTTATTTATACAACTCTAAATTCCCAAATCAATTTTTTTTAACTAGACAAAGCTAGCATTTAACTTAACTAAAAAAAGTCAATTTGATGATTCAAAACTCTAAAATGACGTGTTAGTAAAAAATTAGCTTCAATATTTGTTCATACCATCACTTTACATTAATGACATCGTCAATTAACGGTAGTAATGTCATCACTTTAAAGCCAGCGACCTAATAAGTGTTTATTTTTCAAAACATTAGGTAATTATTTAAAATGTTTTATAAGGTTGGAACTAATTTAGAATCACATTTTAAGAGCAAGTCCAGTGTTGCCCACCTCCCCCCAGGCAATCACTATTCAAATCCCTTTGATGAACGGTAATTGCCAATGAGCCGGTGTATTCCCTGTCAATTGCTTTTTCATCTCGGCCACTGCAAATTAAATTGCCTGCGGCAATTGTGATAAAATATTAGTATTTTTTATATTATAAAATAATACATAATAATTTTATTTGTATTTAGGATAAGATTTTTAATGGATTACCGTTTAGCATGTGATGTCGTTATCAGAAAAACCAATAACAATAAAAAATATTTGTATTTTTTATTTATTTATAAAATAATTCAAAATAATTTTATTTGTTATATCAGGATAAAATTTTAATCGACACATCTACACCATACATCCTACCAACAACACTACGAACACATCTACTTACCATACATCCTACCAACAACACTACGAACACATCTACGCCGTTGGATTTAACAAAATTTGAATTTCAACGCTCTAGGTGTGCCACGTGTCACAACGGTAGCTTTTCTGAATTTTTAAAACATTTTTTTTTTTAAATTTTTAAAATTAATCTCAACGGGTTGATGCGAGAATCCCAGCGGTTGGTGCATCTATTTTTTGTGCAGTTGGAGATCCAACGGGCGAATTAAATAGCCGTTGAGATCGCTGCAGTCCGGGGAAGCCACGTGGCTTCCCCAGCGGTCCCGAAAATCAAAGTGGCCCAGAACGGCGGGCCGACGTGCACCCGCGTGTCGGAGAGAACGCGCCAGCCGGCGTGCATTGCACGCGCCACCGCGCAAGGATTGAGCGGCGTGGGCGGCGTCACGGCGGCGTCGGCCACCTCGGTGGCTTGGGTGCGCGCTCGATTGCAATGAGCCGGGTGGCCGACTCCACACCCACCTAGGTGGATTTCCTTCTCCAGCCCACACAAACCCCAGCAATTGCATCCACATCCCCCAAGCAATCCACCCCCATTGGACTTGCTCTAAAGTTAAAAGTTGAGTAGTTAAATTTATTGGTATAAATTTAAGTGGGTCCAACAGCCACATTATTAAATAAAGGCTAACAAGCTACATGGCTAGCCCTTTATTGCCCTAGTCACTAGAGCCTAACTAATTTTCTCCCCTTGCTCCCAGTCCAGGTAATGCTATCTATCCAACTTTTATCAATGTATTAGTGGTAACAATGTAGATGCCTCTTTCATTTCATTTTTACTCTATATCATTGTGTTTTAATTTTTAGCTGGTCATTTTTGTAGTATTGAATATTACAAAGTACTAAAGTCTAAAACCGACTTGTCATAAACTGAACCAAGTTTTCTTTCCAAAAGTTTCTCCAGTTGAGAGAAACTATTTTCCACCATCCTTGTGAGTTTGCTGGGAATCCTCTGCTTTGTGGAATTCCACTTCAACAATTATTCTCCTGAGGAAACAAGTCGAGAGGAGCAACCAGTAGGGAGTCACTTACGGGTGGGCGAATGATAAAGTAGATAGTATTCATTTGCGGCTTGGCTTGGTGACGATGAGCCGAAAAGCAAATCGGGGAGATGCCAAATAAGTGATATGTAACAAAAGAGGTCGGCCCTCCAAATCAAGAATATTGGCTTAATGCAAATATATTTGTCCACTTTTAAAGGTGTTTTTACATGATAGCATTGAAGATGAGTCTCTCTTTGCGTCCGGCGGTCCATGAAAATTTTCATGATTTGGTCACCATTAATAGAGAGATAAGCAGGTATGATTGCACTTGAACAAGATATGGAGATGTATGAAACCGATGCAAGGTGGTCTTGAGTGAGATGGCACGTGGCATGAAAAGGGGTAAGTTTGATAAGTATTGGGGGATCTTGACAAATAAATCAATTGTTGTTGGTTGCGCTTGTGCTTGATCCATGAAGAGCAAGATAGGATACCTTTCCCATGCCATGTGTCTTATTGGTGTAGATGATGAGCGTATTGCTAAGAAGCAAGCAGAAGTCAAAGCCCTTTAATGAAGCTTTTATGATAGGTATGATACTCCACCACCATCGAAGATTCTAGTTCTCTTAGCTAGTAGTAATATTAGTGGCACTACTTCTACTACTACTACTAGTAATGTAGGTTCGGCGGGGGGATGATATTCCGGCTCTAGGGCAGTAAGCATCACTCAGCATGTCATGTTACCAACATAAAATTGATGAGTATTTTAGTGATCCTCTCTTCACTAGTAGAAAAAACAGCTTGGGCGACAAAACTTTGGGCGGCGAATGTTTTTCGTCGCCCAAAAATCACTTTTGACGACAAAAAATACATCTTTAAATTAAGCCTAAAGTTATCTTAGGCGACGAAAACTTTGAAACGACATATATTTCGTCGCCTAAAAAGAACTTAAGGCGACGAAACTTACGGTTACGCCTATTTCGTCGCCTAAACACAACTTTAGGCGACGAGAAACTTAAGGCGACCAAATAATTAGGTCGCTTAAAATTCAATGGAGACGAATAAATTTATTGAGTCGCCCAAAATGGAAAAGAAGTGGCGGCAAATAGAGAATGTGGCGCCAAACTTTTTCTGCGCGACAAAAAAAAAATTCGTCGCTGAAGCACCTTTTAGGTTTGGGCGACGAATGTTTTATTTAAAGTCGCCCAAAGTTACAGGCGACGAATAATTGTTTAGGTAAGCCTAAACATTAGAAATTTACTAAAGTTCTTTTTTTTTTATGCGCACAAAGAATGACTGATTCATGTACGAATGAAGTAATTTTTGTACAAAATGATCTTGAAGAAAGAGGTCTACATATTCAACCGGTTCGAGATTTAAAGAAATAATAATATCTATGTGTGTTTACAAATTAAGAGTTGTACGAAAAAAGAATTAACTACGAGTGAAAAATTCATAATAAGTAATTGAGAAGGGGAAAAATTTGTAAAATATACAAACGCTCATAGCAGCGAGAAGGCCTACAGCTTTTCGTTTAAGGGTCATCTCAAAATCGAACACTAGAAACCATGAAGCCTATAATATTTTTAGCAGGTCGATTGCGTTTACGTTTACCCTCGGTTATTATATCCATAATTTATTTTTCATGCCGGTTCTTTTTTGAAAACATGATCTTTTACTAAATTCAATAAGATGAACGGTTTGGATCGTTGTTAGGAGGAATGTCCCCCATAGTTACGAGTTTACTAAAAATTGTGATGATGTTATATAGTTTCTATAAACTTTTATAACGTCATACATAAGCCGCTAAGCGTAAATTTTTGGGACATAATATAAACTGTCTGACGCGTTCATCTTGTACGCCGATAAAGATCATGTTTCAAGAAGCACAGATAAAAAACAAATTGCGATATAATAACCTAGCGTAAGCATTGGCGTTAATCGGCTGGGCAATAATGCCAAGGAGCTGCATGGTTTTGAGTGGGCCATTTTGAAGACTGACTAAGCTTTGGTTGTAGGCTTCTGGGTATGATTAAACTATTTTTTACAGAATTTTCCCCTTCTCAGTACTTATTATGAGAGGCTTTTTCACAGACAATTTTCAAATACGGCAAAATTATTATTAGATGCGCCTAAAGTGTCTTTGGGCGACGAAATTAAAAATTCGTCGCCCCAAACCAAAATTTTGCCCCCAACAACCGCCAAAATTTTGGGCTGATTTTGAAATTTTAATAAAATTTAGCGCGACGAAAATGGTTGGTCGCCCAAAGGCCTTTGGGTTTACTTTTCAACCCGTGCCTTCTCTTCTTTCTTCTGCTCTATCTGCAGACTGCTCCTGTCAAAGCAACCCCAGCTCCTCCCTGTCGAACCAACCCCAGCTCCTTCCTCTCGAACATGTCATTCTCTCATCTCGACAACAGTGTGCTTCTTCACCACTCTCTCATCGTTCTCTCTTTTCCTCGCCACCCTCTCCGTTCCTCTGTCTTACTCAACCTTTCACTGCTTCTCGAACTCTCTCCCTCAGCAGTTTGCCATCAGCGCTTAAATTTCCTGCTGCCCATGTGTTGTCGCTGTGTGTGTTCAACAGATGTTTCATTTGACCTTAACCCTAAATCAATCAGCCTCTCTCTCACAAATCAGCCTCTCTCTCAAATCAGTCCATTCCACTTCTCACCCCATTTCGTTCGACCTTAAGCCATCGCTACCACCAGTCTACGAAACGTCGGCGTGCGCCAATTTGGGTAAATTTACGCCTTGACATAATATCTACTTTAAATTTCTAGGTTTTTGTAAGGTTTGATGATTTTGTAGAAATCTTTCTTTGATTTGTAGTTAGGTTTTTTATTTTGTAAATTTTAAGGTGAATTTGGTTGTGGGTTTTCGAAATCCCTCCCCAGGCTTTGCAAATTACATCAACGACGAGGACGACTGTGACGCCGACTCCGACACCCAAGGTCCTTTTTTTTTTCTTTTTACAACACATTACAGAGAATTTTTATATTTTCCGATGATTCGTTTGTGTTTGAATTGGAATATGGAAAATGGGTTTTTAAGGTTTGATTAGCAGTTGCTAATTAGAATTGGCTAATTCTTTTACTAAGAATTTGTTTTTACTAACTCTGTTGGTTCTTCTTCATATAGCAATTGCATCATGAGATTAATTAGAATTAGCCAGCTTATGGATGTGTTAACATGTTTAAGTAGTAGTAATTAAACTCAAAAGATGCTCGAGTGCTTGAATTTCTTCTTTCAAATTGGAATCGCGTGTTCTGTTAAATCCCTGAGAGACCAAAAGGGTATTAGTGATGTTGTACCTTAAATTCTTAACCTTTGAATTACTTATTTTGTTGGGTTTTGTGTTTTCTCTGTTTCTTTTGCTTACCCTTTTCTGGGTCTGTTTGACCTTTTGGAGGGTGAATCATCTGTAAAAGGCAACAAACTAGCTTAGAATATTTCTTAAGAAGCAGAATGTAGTTTTCGTTTTTAGAATATTGCCTTTTAGTTTACTGAAGAATATCTAGGGACTTAAGTTTGTGTGGTGGTCTCACCTATGTGATGCAGAGCAGATCAAATCTTATACTAATAAAAGTATTGTTTACTTGCAAAGATGTCTTTAACTTTCTATTGGCTTTTGCAGTATGTTTGGGAGCAAGCTGAATTTGATATCATTGAGCGTAAGACAAGAATTAGCCTCCAATTCCATCTCAAAAAGCAGCAAAAGGAAATTGGATATGCATTTTCATACAGCTGGAGGCTGTAAGTTGTTATGTTTTTTCCACTTATAACTTATTGATAATATTTTGTATTTCTAGTAAATTCTGAATTACTGAGAGACAATTACACATGTGCCTCAGGTGCTCACTGCTTGAGATCAAGGACTGCTTAGAAGAGGCAGGCTTTAAGTCCGTTCATTTTTGGCTGTGCAAAATGCAAGACATCAGAGAAATCTGAAGAACAGAGGGTTTTGGTGTCGGGCGAGACATAAAATATGAAGACATGAAACGTTTTCAGCAACATGATTCGTGGAATGCATACATCGTAGGTGTTGCATAGCTCTGTGCATCTGGTAAACTTCATGCTGAGGTTGCATTCAATTGCTACCCCGTCCAAAAGAACCATAGTTTTCCAATAAGTTGGTGAATAAGCAGTAAAATGAGTGTGGTGCAAGACTTAAATGACTTCTTGTTGAAGAGTACATGTGAACCAATGGATGACATATTTAAGTCTATTAATGAATTTGCAAATACACTTGGCCCACTTGAGTTTTCTGTATATTTCTGTTGGACACCTGCTAATTGGTGGAGAATATATGATAAGATGCAGAGGCATGTGACTTTGATTGATTTTTTAATTTGCGTACCTTATGGGTCTGATTTTGGAATGCAGGAGTTGCAAGACAGGGTAGCAGACGCGAAGGATTCAAGTGAAGAGTTGATGACAGTAGGAAGAGAGATAATTGATTTTCATGGAGAGATGGTTTTGTTAGAAAATTACAGCGCCCTTAACTATACAGGTAAACATCTTTGTCTTGTGGTTGTGTGCAAAACTTGTAAAAGAGATGCCTGGTCTTGAAAAGACTTGCACGTTCTGGTTGTGCTGGGATCGTGCGTGAAGCTATCAAATATTGAATCTCTTATTGTTGTAATTGAAAAAATAGTAATTACGAAATATAACATTTTTATAAGATGTAAAGCCTAATAAATGAACATGGGCGAGTTTAATTGAATTTATGCAAGAGCATTGTTTTGATTTACATCTTTCAGATTTTGTGGTCATAGTTATGTTAGATGGTCTTTTTTTCATGTACAAAATGAATGGCTAAATTGATAATGGAACTTGTCAATCTTATTTTACTTTTTCTAATTGTTAGATCTTGAATTGAATCGTGCTTTTGGTGGTTTTGCTTCCTATTTTCTCGACAGGACTATTGAAGATAATTAAAGAAACATGACAAGCGAACTGGTGCTCTAATTCGCTTTCCTTTGTCCAAAGGGTCATGCAACAACCATTCTTCTCACTACCGATGGGTCAAATGCGGTGGAGTTCTTTGGGGGGCTGATGGGAGGCCGGTCTTACCCAACTTCAGGTAAACAAAGGAACAACATGATAACTTGCCCTTTGATCATCTTGTGCAAATCTCAGCTCCTTGTTGCCAATACCACTCCTTGGCCTCCCTCGCGTGGATCATCTCACTGCAAACCCGGTAGAGATAAGAGATGAAATCTAGTTGAGTTTTTGTTGTTTGCCTCTACCTCATCCAATCGCGGTTACGTCATCCCCCCTTTAATGTGTTCCTTGGATTGCGTGAAAATGGCTTTAATTGAATATATATGTAATCGTTTTGAAGAAGTCTAAGTCTCATGTTAGTAAGTCAGATGATAAAAAGGGTGAAATACGTAGTTTATCATAAAATTCTCCTGTAACATGTTACTATTATCAATTGAAATATAATTTATTTATTTTCAATTGAATATTTTGTACTATATTTTTATATAATATAATTTATTTTTCTTACATTGTTTATTATATTTTTTATTGTCTTTTAAATACTCAATTAATTTATTTAAAAAAATATAAAAATTAAATATTTTGGGCTGACGAATAAATTTCGTCGCTTCAAACCTTTGGGCGACCTACATTTTCGTCGCCTAGCAGCTGCCTTTGGGCGACTTTAATGTGGTTTCCTTCTCGTCGCCCAAAGGTTTGGTCGACGACTTCAAATGACGACCTTTGGGCGCCCAAAAGTTTAGGCGACGAAATATGACTTTGGCTTAATTTATTTATTTTCCAAGTACCTTTTTGTACTAGTGCTTGTAGATCCCGAAGTAGAGAAGTTCCGATATTTTGAATTGGTGGAAATTGAATGGAGTAAAATATCCGGTATTGGCAAAAATTGCAAAAGATATCCTTGCAATTTTGGTATCAATAATAGCTTTGGAAGCATGCTTTAGCACGTGGAGGGCGCAGTAGTGAATGTATTTCGTGTTTCATTGACTCCTAAGATGGTGGAGGCCTTTAATTTGTACTCAAAATTGGTTAAGGTCCAATGCATCTACTCTTTGGAAAGTGCACCAACAATTCAAGAGATGGAGTTTTATGAAGACATCAAATTAGGTACACATTTCTTTTTATACTATGCATAGCATTTGAGTTTTTGTGTGCTTCATTTTTATGGTTTTGCATTTATAATCTTGTTTAATATTTATTTGCATAAATTCGAAGTGCGCCAAACAAAGCAACTCCCGGCTATCTGATTTCCGAACATGTAAGCAAATTTGAAATTTTGCATTATTTATGGGTTTTGGTCAAATTTGTTATATACATGTTGTTCATGGAGCTATTTATGTATTTTCAGTCCCCAAAATGTTGTTGCTGCTGTCTGTTTGAAGGTTGGCAAATTGCTTGCTGCTGTCAACCATGCTGCTGTGCTGCTGCTATCTGTTTGAACATTTTTCTTTTTTAATTTTAGGTATGTAAGAAGATAATTAATTTTGATTGCTAAGGTTAAACTTATTTGAAGTTATAACTAGGTTTATTTGAACTTATTTAGAACTAAGTTGCTAGATAGAACAAGAAGCACCCCCCTCGATGCATTAACGAATTTAATACTTATTTTTTATTTTGCTAGGAATCGCTAAAGAACAACGAAAGATTTTATGCACTATAAGGCCCAAAAATGAATTTGATTTTTTTTTAAATTTAACATTAATTGGGCCCAAAACTATAAGGCCCAAAACCAAAAGACAATAACAAAATCCTAAACCGAGACTATTCCATTCGGCTCACCCAGCCTTCAAGCCACCTCGCACCGAATCGACTCAAACCCAACTTATGTTCACTTCATGGATCAAGTTGAAGAAAAGTATGGGCTTATAATATCGGGATTTTACGTAACTGTGTATACGATTGGCTTTATGTGAGGGTGGCGTTGATCAGGCGACGAAAATGATTGATGGTAAATCCTAATAATCAAGTTACAGAGATCAAAGCAAACAGATAATTTAATCAAGATTTGATACACAATATTTTTAACTCCAGCAAAAAAAGAAAAAAGTATGAAATTGAATAGAAAAAAAATAGATTTGCCACATGTCATATGTTTATTAGGTGAGTACTCCAGCTGTCTTGGGTGCCGGGTAGCCTGAAAACTTCTCAGGGTTTAGGGTACTCTGAAAGAGAGAATGAAATTAATGGTGGGGCCCGCCCACAATCAAGATCAATCATTTACCATACGTTGTATTATAATTAAGGGCAAATAGGCTCATACATTTGATCCTCTCACTGGAGTAAGTAATTCATTCTTGAAGATCGATTTCACTGCAGCTGTTGTTGCTTATCAGAATGCAAAATAAAACAGAAGGAAGAAGATAAATAGTTTCATTTCTTCTGGGTAAGTTCGTTTTGATCCCTTTGCCTCCAGTTTTCAACTTTTGTTGACAAATTCCATGCCATTTTTTAAATTCAATTTATGTTCACGTGGAAGTATATATAATAAATTCAATTACATTCAAGTTTCAAATATAAATAAAATTTGCATTTAAATGTTTCAAGCATCACATTTCACAATCTTTAATTTCGTAATCATGATTATAAATTGTTAACTCTAACTTGACAAAAATATTTTTGTTACTGTATTCTTCATAACTGAGTAGAAGTGAAAACTCAGCATCTACTATATATAGCACCTGTGCTCAAAGAATAAAATGCCTTCAAATGGCATATTTGTGGCTTTGACATATGTAAAATATTTTTAGAGCTGGCAGAATGCTCCCCGCGATAAAATAAATAAATAAATAGCCTCCACGCACAGTGAGAGGGCAAGCAAGAAGTTGTCTCTATATATAAACGGGAGAAGCAAATTATGAAACATTCATAATACCAAAATATCCCTCCCTTTTCGCAACTTTAAAAATAAAAATTTAATTAAATAAGGGCAAATTAGTAAAACACAAAATATCAATACATATTGGACTTCAAAGGACAAAGTAAGTAAATAATAACAAGAATACAGCAAGCTTTTTACAGCTTAAAAAGATTTGGCAACACCCAGATTGGCGGTTGCACGGCCTTCTTTATAAGACTCTTCGCAAATTTTCATACGGTTTAAAAAACTTTTTGTTTTGACGTTGGCCACACCACAATCAACAGGTCCAGCGGTTCCAACACCAAATATCACACTTTCATGATCACAAGTGTAGTATATACAATTTGCTCACATCCTGAAAAGCAGAAGCCTGCACAAAAATTGAAGAGTTATCGCCCACAAAAAAGCAACATCGCCTAAGGTGTTTTTCTCAATCCATTTACGATTCTCGAAATCCAATTCAAAAGCTTCAATCTTTATTGTCCTACGATTGAGATCACCTATCATAATATGCCTTATGACCAAACAAACTCTCTCGTTTAAAGCCACGAGATATCTTTTAGTCATGTGCTTTGGCTCTTCATGCCTCGCAACCATGGACATTGGATGGAGTAGCAATATCGAAGATAAAAGTTTGCTCCACTATCAAGAGCATAATTTTTATCTTCAACAAAAGTAACTTCGTCGACAAGGTGTGTACCCTTTGGTCAACATAATTCCATGTTTCTTTTGTCTTTACCAAGTCTAAAAAGCCAATTTACTTATCCTCGTATGTCACTACAACAGTGCACTCATTTGGATTTAATATGGGATCTGCTGAAATTGTAGCCTTGAAAACACAATATTCACATTCGCTTGCTGATGAGTTCTCAGTGTCCGACCTCCTTCAATGGATAATATCGGAGGTGAACCATTGAATTTTCCATCATTCTCCCTTTTGATCCTACGGAAAGGTTATTAGGGTTATTGTAAAATCACTTTCCACGACTATTAACCATCCTTTTGAAGACCCACAAAATCGTTTGTTCCGCAATTTAATTTGCAAGTCAAGAACTTTGTCATTCATGGCGTTGTATAATCTCCATATGCCGTTTTTTCCAGCAGTTGGAATCAAGAGCATCGGCGGTGAACGATGACTATCTGAGATCCGATCAAGATGTTTTTTATTATGCTTTGCCCACGATGCCATGACTCGCAAACAACACTAGCTCGCAAATAGTCTGATGGCGACATTATTCTCTCAAATACTGAATCCAAAAGATGATCTGGCAATCTTGCCCAATCTAGAAAATAAAACATAAAATAAAATAATTAGTGAGAGAATTAACAATGAACAAGGAGATTAGTTTTTAAATAATTACTACTTGAATTGTAAGTAGAGAAATTAATGCGATTAGTTTTATGGAACCTAAAAAAATATATAAAACTGAAACAATACCATTAAGAACCCAGAAACATGAATTTATATACACATACACAGTAAACAATACGAATTAAGTTAGGGTCCAAACCAAATTCAAAAGATGCAACATGCGAAAAGAAGAAAACAGATATAATTATATATACGAAAACTAGCACACAGAAACGTACTGAACTCATAATTTTCTTTATTAGAAGAACAAATTTTTCTCTTTTCGTTTTTCCCTCAGAGGAAGATTGAAGGTTGCCCGGCCGTTAATCACTTTGGACGGGACTTAAGCAACAATATTTATATACACAACTTAATGTCAATCAATAATGTTTGTATATGATTAGGAAATTGAATTAGGTTTATACTCTAATTAGGGTTGCATATGATTAGAAATTGAATTAGGTTTGTACTGGTAATTAGGGATGAGTAAGTCGTCCACCTTTGAGTGCATCCCAATAATTAGGAGGAATTCTTATTTCTCAACAAATAAAGTAGACCCAAACACTAAAGCCCATTACTGATAAATTAATTACTCCTTTTATGTTTATTTGTGGTATACTCTCTCAAGCAATGTAGACCCAAACACTAAAGCCCATTACTGCATAAATTAATTACTTCTTTGTTGGGCTCTTTTGTTGGAAGGCTTTACCGGGTTGACGAAGCCTTTGCGCCCCATTTCGAGTTATGAGAACTAGGCCCAAAGCATCCCGGCGAGGCTAAATTAGGAATACTTTCTTTGTTGTTCTTCCTAGCCTACTAAGTGCTTGATTTGGATGTTACGTTGAATGCTTCCAGCCGATGATAAAGTATTTCCAAATAAGCCTTTGAAGTGCTTCCCTGGCCATCACGGTTCTTCTTCTCCCGGGGGTCATGAAGTGCTTCCCGCGCTGTCAAAGTTCTTCTTCTCGGGGCTCTGAAGTAATCGGTTATTGTTGAAAAGGCTTGGCATGAGAGCTTAAAGTGTGGGAGCTAAAGATCCACAAATTTAGCAAAATGAGATGATATTTGGTGTTAATTAGGCTTAAGTTTAGCGTGAGGGTTTCTAAGACATTTTGGTGGTGAATGAGTTAGTCATGGTGGTTGTTCATGTGTAGGAAAATGAGGAACTTAAGGTCAGCTTATGGATTTGGTGTTTATGTGCTGGATGGAAAGGAAACAATTGGAAGCATGAGTGGGAAGCTTGAGGCTGCTTGTGGCCGGTGCAGTGAAGCTTGTCAGAGTTTGAAAGAGAGATTTCTAAGAGTTGGGAGGAAAGGTTTCCTTGCCTCATGTAGCCCCCCTTTCCTCTTTACAGTCTCTCTCCTTCATCTCGATATTGCCTTGCTTTTATAGAGGGTGAAAACTTTCTTATTTGTTGGGTAAAATGGTGCCATAAACTACTGTTTCCGACGGTAAATGGGATGGATTATGAACCTTCTTATTCTGATAATAAGTGGGCACCCGTAAATGGCTTATTCGCAATGGCTAAAAGGGTGGAATGGAATATTCTTAGTATCCTATGGATAAAAGGGTGAGATGGGTTGCGCAAGATGAATAGTTTCACTAGAAACATGTCTTGCAAGCGGTGGCAAGGGTGAGATAAACTGCGTAGGAATAGGTTCACTCGAAACATATGTCTTAGTGCAGAAATGGGTAGCCAGCTAGTGGTGAATAGTTCATGTAAAACATATGTCTTGGGTGTGTATATGTTGTTGTAGAGTAGTGCACGACAATAGGGTGTTGGAAATTACCTCATCGTTACCCAACGTGGGACTACTTCTTGCAATAGGCTTGGACTTTGGTGCCCCAGCAGACTAAAAAGTCTCTATTATCGAAGAGTTTCCATTGGACTTGTGGACCTCTCCGTGCAGAACCTTCCACACCTCAACCCCTTCAAGCAAAGCTTCTGAAACCACATGTCTTGGGTCCATGTGAGCTTCTGGTAGGGTGTTGGGTTTAAAAGAATGTTTGGTATGGTGTGATATATTTTCTTGTTTGGCATGGCGTGAGAATTAATTAAACTTAGATAAAAGCTTGCTTACTATTAATCTTTTAGATAAATATGTAAAATAAAATTGGAATTAGCATAAAAACCCGTATGACCGTATAGAATATTTGGGCCTTCACCTTTTGGGCCCTAACACCCTTCATTCGATAAATGGTGAATTGCCCTCATAGTTAGAGCCCTATTTGAAATCAACACATTCTATATTAATTGACGCCTCAAGGGATACACGTCAAGACTTTGTTATGTATAACTGAATTTTCTTGGCCCAAGAGGCAAAATCAAGAGCCCCCATATTTTCTATTTCAAATAAAAATGGAATTAATCAATTAATTAAGCTAATTTAATGAACTTTCAATGTGTCCCTTCCAACTGAGATGAGCTTTCAAGAGTCATTTAACCCACACACAAGTAAAACTAGAAAAGGGGGTAGATAGATACTAAAAAAAAAAAAAAAAAAAGAGTCAATCCAAAAACCTCCTATGCATGGATAAAACTACGAAGGACAAAAATCTCGCATAGTAAAAATCAATATGAATATCTTATAGTCTTACAAAAATAAAAATAAAAATAAAAAAGACAACGTTGAAAATAAAGATGATCACAGAGAACAACAGCCCGCAACAACAAACAATCTGAAACCTGATTCCATTCTCAAATATCCATATGTGAAAACCTTTAAAAGAAAAGACCCAGGAAAAGATACTAGTTCGCGCAAATACAGATAATAGCTGGTTGGTTGCTGAGAAAAGGTGAAAATGCCAAGAAAACGCAACAATTCCGCATATGAAAAATAAATGGGTTCCGCATGAAAGTATATAGTTCCGCCTTGGGTCCATTTCTCTTTAAAACATGAAATTGTGGCCAGAGGGGTTGTAATTAAATGAGTTTTAAAGTTCTCGCAAATACACCAACGTTGATAAAGTGTTTCAGTAAAATTTGGGAGCAATTTTGATCATAAGGTTTTTTATACACCTAGTTATATCTCATAATTGTACTTGAAATTGAATGGAGCAATAATAATTGTTGCAACTTAAAATATGTCTCTGATTGAATTTTTTTCATTAAGAGTAAACTATGTTACAAATTTTATACGTTACATTAAACATTGACCCATTATTTGTTGATTTTGGAGTTTGTAGAAGTTGTAGCTAGGGCATAACTTCTTTGTTTTATAGCAAGCTTCTCTCATTTTAAAATTTTACTCACATTTCTTACAGATATTAATTTATCTATTGATATTTCTCTCTAAATTTGGCTTATCAATATATCTACTAATTAAATAGAAACTTAATTACAATGTATTAATTAACAGAGAAATTACAGTTTAGATGTGCATCAGTACATGACAACTATCTTCTTCTTTCTTCTTTCTTTGTTTTTAATTAAAAGAAAGGGATTTCATTTAAAGTCTTGGCTAAACAGTACAAGATAAGGAGGAGTGACAGGAATCCCATAAGCAAATCATTGATTACAATAGGAGGTTCCTCAAAACCAAGTAATCAAAACTCTAGTGGAGAGCAAGCCGAGCGAGACGGTGATGAGCAACCTTCGTTAGCTTGACGGCGGATATGGGGTGAAGAAGCCTCAGTGATCAACTATCTCTTCATCAATTAAACTAGGATATGATAGAATGTGTTACCAAGTTAAGGCTGTCTAGATAAAGAAGGAACAAATCAATTGACGAAAAGGAAAAGAAAAACAGAAAGGCAGTACTGAGAGCTCATATTCTATACTTCTCTCACTCAACAAGTAAACACGTAATTAAGATAGGGAAGAGTTAAGCAAAAGTTCAGAAAATAGTTGGGTCACTGTAGCATGAGAAGAAAATAATAGCAGCTCACACATGGGCTGACCTTGAAATGAATAAACAACATGGGCTGACCTTAAAATGAATAAATATTTTAGGTTGACACTTTGAGAATGAGATATACATGAATGGTTTGTAATGATTGCTTCTGGTTCGGTGTTCCTTGAATACTATATAAGTTGTTGATTGTTGGGTGACAGCATATGTGTATATAGGGCCATTACCAAGAGGGATTCTCATTTTTTTAATGCGGACTCACTCCACATCGATTCAAAACTGCTCCTATTTAATAAGTCTCTATTCTACTCGAACCGCCTATTTAATAAGTCTTTATTCTATTTTATAAGTTTCTCTATTCATAGATTATCTTTACAAGAAATCAATTCATTTTCAAAACTATTTACCCATTTAATTGTCACGATGAAATTTTAATGTTTTTAAAATATAGTGTTTGTCAATTTCTTTGAACTCAATTAGATGCCTCTAACATTTTCTCAATTTGGTATTTTGCAAAGATAATCTTTGATGTGTAATTTGAAAAAATAGACAATTCGGATCGTTGAAGTTCGATGTGGTGTGAGTGCCACAACTAGTCCCCATTCTTTAAAGAGAAAATTAGAATCCACTAGTAGAATATTGGCCTTTTACCTAAACATTTTCATAAGTGTCTATTGATCTCATTAGAAGCTGATTTCGGTGTCTAAACTCAATAGCCACCATACAGCCACTAATGCATGGTCAGTGTTCACTGTCAAGGGTTCTAATGCTGTATTCCCCCACTGCGTACAACTTGGTGTTACAATGAACACTACACATCGGTGTCCAAGTTGAGAATTATGTTTTTTAAAAAATGGGAAGAGCCAATGCTCCCAAATAATAATCCATAATTACAAAATTTGCTTTTCTTGCTTTTCAGAATAATTACCAAATTGAATACCGGTATTCCACTCAAACTAGACAAGTATTTCCATATTTTGCTTCCAAGACTCTCCAACTATTTCTTTTCTTTTTTACTTCATTCATAGCCAGCACCTGCGCCCAAAATCCTCTTAAAATCATAAAGGACCATCTGAATAAAAAACCTCCCACTGTTCACCAAAAATATATATGTGGAAAAAAATTACAAGAAATGTGATATTTATTTAACAAAATTATAAAATAAAATAAAAAAGAGAGAAAGCAAAACTAATGAAAGAAGGCTGTGCAAGTTTCTTTTCTTCTTTTTCAACCCACATGTTTTATTGAGATTCCTGGTCAATGATAAAATATGATAAATAATTTAACAAAATAATGAAAAGATAGTAAAACTAATATAATAAATACCTGCTTCTTCATCATTGACGCGCCCAATGTTTACCTGAAAATTCTGCCATCAATTCTTGTTCCAACAAAGAAACCGAAATTAAATAGTAAAAAAGAAAACCCTAAATGTCAAAGAAAAGAGATAATAAATACCATAGAAAGAACAAGATGCAAACAATAGTAGAAAACCACACCTTTTCTTGACGGGAAATTTCTTTCTCAGCGTCGTCCCCTTATTATCTCTTCCTATATCCTTCTGTTCTCTTCCTCCTGGATCTGCTAGATCTGTGGTTAATTAATAAGTAGCCTGATAATCCACTTTTGAGTAACTCCACACCTCTCTATAATCCAGATCGAAAGAGAGAGTTAGAGAGTTAGAGAGAGAGAGAGAGAGAGAGCTTGCAAATTTTGGTGTGAAAGCTTGCAAATTTGCTAAAATACCACTATAAACATCTCTTCATTTTTTTCAGATTTGATTAAGATACTTGATCAATTGTTATCTCAACATTTTGCATTTATTTAATATATATTCACTTAAGCTAGCTATAGCAATTAATTGCCCACAATCTAGAAATTTTAATTTTGTGATTTTTATTATTAAAATTAATTAATTCCAATCCAATCCCTCATTATCAACAAAATAAATAAATAAATACCTTATGATGTTATTAAAAAAATTTACTAAATATTTAACAAAAAATGTGTGATTAAACTTTTATATATTTGAAAATAAACGTACGTTTAGATTCAAATGTACCAAGAAACCAAATGTACCAAAAATTCAAAGGTATCGTAAAACGAAATGTACCCCGTTATAGGTAACCAAACGTACCAATATAATCAAACAACCATACAATCAAACGTACCTTATTATATTAATATACTGACAGTGAATTTTTAAACGCTCTATTCAATTCACTAAAAATATATATTATAATAACAATAAAAATTTTTGAAATCACTGTAATGTGAGAAGATCCATATTAAATGCATGAGTGTTGAATACGGGAGGGGAAACGAAACTATAGAAGTAACGTAAAAAAGGTACAAAGAAAAACCTCGACATAAATTAATATTCGATAAAATAATAACCTCGTTAATACAAAAACGCTAGCCCCGACTGGCCTCGGTGGTAATTAAAATAATAATTTTGCTTAATGCATAAGATAAAATTTTTTTCTAACTTTCCTTTAAGGCCCATTGGATATATAAATTAATAATTCATTAAAATACAAAAAATATAGTACATAACAATTCATAATGCATATGATAGACTTTTTACCAAACAATTTCAATTTTCTCAAAAATGCTTCTTAAAGTCACTTGTTTTTCTTCTTTGCACCTAAATCAACCGAATCTCATCCTTAATTTTTGCAATGTAGACACCACATTTGGTATATCTTTTTCATTTTGTAGCAAGTAGTTATCTCAATGTTGTTATTGCTTGAAAGGCCTCTTTGGAGAAACAATTGCGACATCACAAAATTTTACAACAAACGGAGTAAAACAACTACTGAGCCGATACTTTTGTAGAACCCATTGTTGCAAATCTTTTTAGTAGAAGAAGTGACACATCCCGATCCCGAACACAGTGCTCCGTAGGTGCCGCCGACACGCGTTAGCGTGACGAAAGCCAAACAGAAAATTTAGAATAAAGGGATAGAATATTGAATTAAAACAATAAGGCCGAGTGCACCTGGAGTGTGCGGGGCGGAAGAAATAATAGAATACACAAAAGAAGAGTAGGGTAAGGGATACAAAGATACACAAACGATAAAAATCCCTACATTGTCATACCACCGCGCCATCGACGCCGCAAGCTCCTAGCCAACTAACCCGAGGCGCGGTAACATAAAATCCAAGTGAGTGGGTCAAAAAGAAAAGTTTGATAAAACCAAGCTGTTTTCAAAAGTCTAGTAACCCCTCGTTTGAAAACAAGTATAATTTGAGAAAATACGTCATACCCGTAGGCATGAACCTCAAAATACTACTGTCGTGAAAACATGCGGGTACTCCCCGCTAATACTTTACTGACATTTGCTCACCCATATGTAAACACACATGCCCAAGTGGCTAAACCACGAGGAACAAGCTAGGTATAAAAGTAATACGCTGAGTACTACAATGACGCGAGTCTAACGCTAAGCGCTGGTGCACAAAGTGCAGTCACACAAGTCCGAGTTGCCTAGTGCAACCTAAGACAGGCTAGTACCTACAATGGATCCAAAGCTGCGTAACGGTACTGATAGTGACTACTCCAAACGTCAAGGCTAGTCCTGGCCACAAGACTGAGTACTAATACCTGGGGTGTATACATCTACTGATGAGCAACAGTAAGAAAACATGCATGGCAATATAATACGAATGTTCTACCTCCAACAAACGTATATGATATGCAACTACGCTAACAGTTAAAGAAAGCGTTGAAAAACCATACGTATATATATACATTTATCAAACAAAGACCCACTCACTCACCTGTAGGTAGCCGGGTCGAAGTACCCCGTCCTGGGTAGCCCCGGTAGTCCTCTGGATAGGCCCCACCTATATGAGAAATCACCGGTACAATGATTAACTCAAAAAGGTCACTAATTAACGAATTAATTAAACCTATCCCTTGCTTTTGCAAATTGGAGGTCCAAAACACCTCAAAAATTAAAATGCATACTACCCCGAGGTAGTACACGTCGTCACGAGTCGACCCGTGAAAACAGAATTCAAATTGGACCTTCCACGCGCCCTCACGCGCGGCTTGAAGATCGGAGCCTATGGCTCCACGCGCAGCTCCACGCGCGGCTCACGCGCGAGCTGGTCAACTGAGCCGGTCAGCCGGTCAACTCGGCTAGGCTCAAGCCGGTCAACACGGCTCGGCTCAAGCCGTCAACGCGGCTCGACTCAAGCCGGTTTAAGCTGCTGACGTCACTGCTGACGTCATCAAGGCCGGTCTGAACCGGTCTGCTGACGTCAGCACCGGTCATCCCTGCCAGGATTCCGGCCGCCGGCGCCGCCGCCGTCGCCGGATTCTGGAAAAAATGGCCGGAATTTCTGGGAATTTTCAAAGCTTCATAACTTCTTCGTTTTAAGTCCAAATTGGACGATTCAAGTACCAAAATGAAGCTAGAGATGAGGAGAACAAGATTGTACCATTTTGGGGACCAAAAACTGCCCAGAAGTGGCCTGAAATTGAGGAGGAAGAATCGGCCAAAATGGTGCTTCTCCATTCTCGGTGCTAACTCGACTTCCAGACCTTGGGTTGGGTTCCCAAGGTCTCCAGAGAAGGTTCTGTGATTGTTTTGAGCTCCCTCGAGCTCCAGAATGTTCATTTTGAAGTCGGCCAAGATCGACTTCGACGGTGAGAATTTTCCAGATTTTCTGGGAATGGGTCCCTGGGTTCAACCGTGGTTCAAGGTCACCTCCAGTGACCTGCAAAGTACAAAGGAAGAAGGATTGAGTGTGGTTTGCACACAGAAAACCCAAAGAAAGACAGAGAGGGAGAGCCACGGGGTGGCTAGATCAAACCTCACCATTTCTGGGTTTTTAGCGCCAGGACACCCAAGCCTGGGTTGCTGGCTTCAGAGTTTGAGGATGACAGACTTGGGTTCGTTTTTGGTGTGGATGGTGAGGCCACAAAGCCAAGGTTTGCCACGGCTTGGTGCTTGTTTGCAGAACAACAAAGGAAGAAGAAGAAAGGGGATGAAAGTGGCTCGGCCACAAAGAGCCAAAACCAACCAGACCAAATCCCAGGAAATCTGGGATAGGCCCACGTGGCTGCAGAGAATTGGACCCCAGCCCGATAAAGCCAAAAACAGCCCAAAACGAAATACGGAAAATGCCGAAAATCGACGTCCGTAAAATATTCGTTCGGAGTCCGAACGACGTACGGCTCGCGTCTACGCATTCGTAGCGACGAGCACGTCAAGAAAATACAAGTAGATGTGTCGTACGAGTTACGACACAAAAGTCAACCGAAAAGTCAACCCAGGGGTAAAAACGTCATTTCCCACTTCCGGGAATAAAATAAAATAAAATTTTGAACGGGATGTTACAATCTACCCCCCTTATAAAAATTTTGTCCCCGAAATTTCCATAAGAAGCACAATGAGGTAGATAAGAGTACTAAACTGTTCACAACAACGTCTCCCAAGAAGCTCCATCGAAAGAGACGTAGGTGAAGGAAAACAATTGTCTGAGCCGAACACTGGCAAACAGTGCTCCGACATCACCACAACCCACGGTGACACCAGTGCTTTGAAGTTTAGTCAAAAGAGGGATACGATTAGCTGGGAGAGTAATCAGTCGTCCGAAGGACTTCTGACAGAGTTTACCTGTTACTATGTTTGCACGACCAGGAGGTGGTAATCGATAGTGCAATCGTAGTCACCCATCAGCTACATCCTACTCCTTTGACTGAGATTGAGGTCTCCCAGGAAAAATGAGACGCATCAGCTTTGGTGGTCAAAGAACGGTCAACACGTCTCACCAAAGAGAAAGAGATTTCTGAACTTGGAGCAAAGATAAAAGCATCAAGCTCCAAAGAGAAAAAGGTTTCAGAAATCTGAAGTAAAGATACTGGCAACGAGCTTCGAATCATGGGTATGATACTTCACCTCATGCAGTTTCAGCTGCCTGAAAGCAGGAGCGATTATCCATCCATGCTGTATTAGCACGCACTCCAACCCGCTCAGTGACGCATCACTGTAGGTTCCGTAGTACCGCCGCCGTTGGAAAGTGCTAATACAAGAACAAGAGTAAGACCAAACTTGAGCAATCGGAAAATTTGCTCGTGGTCGTCGTTCCACACGAAAGTTAACGTTCTTCCTGGCAAGTTTCGTGAAAGGCAGAGAAACAGAAGAGAAATCCTTCACGAAACGTTGGTAAAGACCGAGCAAGCCAAGAAAGTTCGAATCTTGTAACACTTCTGCGGTCACTCCCAGATCCCCGCCACAGTAACCATCTGGGGATCGACAAGGATGCAATCCGCAGGAATCACATGCCCCAAGAAAGACACATGATTAGGCCAGAACAGGCATAAGGTGAAAAGTTCTTAAACTTCAACGAAATCATGCGCAAAACTTTTTGCATGATCGGCTCCAGAATTGGAATAAGCCAAAAGTCAACCAAGAAGACTATCACGAACTTGTCGAGATACGGCGAAGTACTCGAGTCACCAAGTTCATGGAAGTTACTGGGGCGATTGTCATCCCGAAAGGTATGACAAGAAAAACTCGTAAGGTTCGTAACGAGTCCAGAAAGTGGTCAAGTAACGACGAAGTTCTTGATCTATAGCTGACAGTAATCAGCCCACAGATCGATCTTTAAAGAAAACAAGCGCACTTCGGAGCTGGTCAAGGAGATCACCGATTCTAGGCAAGGGATAACGGTTTTAATCGTTGCCCGATTCAATTGCCTAAAATCGATGCAGAGCCTTAAAGTACCGTAACTTTAAACGACAAACAAGACGAGAGCTCCACAAGGTGAAGTGCAAGGCAGAAAGAATTCATTGGCAAAAATGCCTGAAATTGAAAATCTTCGACTCCCACCACTCACGTGGAGTCGAAAGATAAGAGATAAGAGAGAGAAAGAGAGAGAGATACGATCAATACCTGGAAAGATCGGTGGTGAAAACCACTTCTCTATCAGGCGATAATCCAGGTAGATCGCTAGGAAAGATTCCAAGAGATTTTGTTGACAAACGGTACCTTGTCAACACAAAGAGAAATTTCGATTTCCAACATTACCCATGTGGTACAACCACTACCACCAGAACTCAACAGTTTCGCTGCACTCGTAGCTGAAAGTCAGCCTACAAGTCGATTTTCTGGTACTCGCCGGTAAACGTCACAGACGTTATGCCAGGTGGCAAGAAGGTGGTCAACCTCCGCCGACAATCCACACTGGCACAAAAATTGAGGTAACAATCCATTCCTAGGATCCCGTCGAAAAACCACGACATCCAGAGGAATGAGATTGGCAAGTAACTTGATTAGCGATGATAACGGAGTATCACCGACAATCCCAAAGAACAAAACAAACTTTGCCTTACGGCATAAGGATTCCATATCGTACCCGGTAGGAGTACAATGTGGTCGAGTAGTTTGAAATAAACAAGGGCGAAATAGATGAGTAGGTAATACTTAGATCTGTTTGGATCTCAAGTAAAAAGCCCAAAGAAAGTTTAACGTTTCCGAAACAAGATCAGAATCGTTCAGAGTATCCTACTGGTCGAAAGTACAACTTGCCCAAGAGTAAACAGCGTTCCACACTGGAACTGCCAGGCACCACCAGGATACAGAGTAACGTAACCAAGATACGGGAGAAAGGTTCCAGTGTATGGAATGACATTGCCTTAGCAATTGTACATCTCCACCGAAAGTAGATGGTTGAAAGCAAACTGTTCGTCCAACTTATTGGATCGAAACAGGCCAAAGGTAGGTTTTTGCCGGTACTGCGGACACTGATTAGCTCTGTGTCCCAATCGTCCACAGCCATGGCACACTTGAGTTTCTTGCTTACACTCACCCAAATGACGAGTGTTGCAACGATGACAAACTGGGCGGTAGACTGGGTGAAGTTACCCAGTAAACGGAAACGAGATCCACCAGCGAATCACTCCCCACGTTAAAGGTGAAGCTGATCCACTACTGGATGATTCAGAGCTGAACTTCCACGTTGAAAGACAGATTCTTTCGGAGACCGAAAGAATTACTGCCCGATACCCAACTACTGGGTGAAAACTGCCGATTCGGGTTTTGGTGTTTCTCGGCCAAACGCCACCAAGCAATGGCCGAGCAAAGTTCCTGGGGCTTCCAGGAGTTAACTGGTGATTAGTTTCAACAAGAAAGGGCCGAAGTTCGAAATCGAACCTCGCCGAAAAATTTCTGAACTAGGTTTCAAAGGTTACCTGGGAACGAGTAGTCCAGGGTCAACAAATTGAGATCGACGAAGATGGCGGTAAGGCCAGTGATCTCCCATAGCCAAAGGAATGGCTCAGCGAGAGCAGAAAGAGAGCTTGGGTACTTAGAGTAGATTTTGGTTAAAGCAGAAACCAGAGAGAGACAAAGATGGCAACTTGATTAGCCAAGTGAAACAGTCACGGTGAAAAGTCCTCGTCGGTGTTCGAATACGAAGATTCGATAAAAAGTCAAACTGTACTCAGACAGTGGATACGCCGCAATTAGAGTTAAAACCAAAGTTATCGTCAATCACCGTCACTCGTGGATATGCAATCCATACCGTCGCCAAAGCGATTAGTCAAGATAGCCGCACCTGCACAAGTGGGAAAAATGATCGATTTGAATGACAAAAGTCATGAGTGGAAAGGAAATGTCGACTCCAGAAGTACGAAAAATTTCACCAACGTTCGAAGAAGATGAGTCACGACAAACAAAACAGTCGTAAAGACTCCACACTTGTTAAACAACACCACGAAAATGGATATTGTCCAAAACTACCGAAAAGTAGCAGTCACGAATTGTTCGAGAAAAGTCGACCGACAGGTTCGGTTTACGATCATTGAAAAGTCATTGCAGTCGCCACGTGCGGAAAGTAAAGTACAAGAACTTCACGGTGATACTTTTCCAATTCCGAAGGAAAATGGAAAGTGGTTGGAACAAATGAGAGGAAAATCCGTCTCCAAGCCTTCACTACAATAATTTGAACATCCGCTGACGTACTCAGCGATGGCCAAAACTACCACAAGTAGAAAACGCGTCCAGACAAGCAACGCCAAAGAAAACGCGTTACCCGAAGGTTAAAGTCATTGGTTACAGTGTAAAACACTAGCAGTGCGAAGGGATTTGTGAAACTAGGTCTCACGAATTAAGTCCACTGGAACATGTCGAACACGAAAAGTAGTCGACAGGTTCCGCCAACGTCAACGCCTAGCGTTGTCCCAAGGGGAAAGTACTTGATGAAAAATCATCCGTTGTGTCAAACTGACACCACACTCCGAAAATACGACAACTGAACCAGTTTCCCAATTCAGTGCGATTCCATCGGGAGTTAACAAACGAAACGTCAAACGTCACACGTAACATCCGAGTTCCTCGTCAACCAAGCTCAAGGTCGCATGAGTCAAGTACGAAAATTTCTACGCGTACCGAAGAATAACGACAAAACTGTCAAAATCGGGAAAAACTGCCCGAAACTACGCAATACCTGACGTCGAGGTGGTATGACACTAAGAAGAACTTAGAATTAACCCAAGGAAAACAATACACCAAAAGTGTAAAGTTCGGAAAATTCTCAATTCCAAGAGTAAGAATCAAGAACAAGAATTCACGAAATTCGAAGTCTGATACCACAGACAGATACAGAGTACGGAAAGAAGAGCCTAGGTTACGAAAAACAATGCTCTGATACCAATCTGACACATCCCGATCCCGAACACGCCAGGTGTCAGGAAGTGCTGGCCGACACGCGTTAGCGTGACGAAAGCCAAATAGAAAATTTAGAATAAAGGATAGAATATTGAATTAAAACAATAAGGTCAGAGTGCACGGAGTGTGCGGGCGGAAGAAATAATAGAATACACAGTAAGAGTAGGGTAAGGGATACAAAGATACACAAACGTATAAAAATCCCTACATTGTCATACCACCGCGCCATCGACGTCGCAAACTCCTAGCCAACTAACCTGGAGGGGCGCAAAACATAAAACGGTGAGTGGGTCAAAAAGAAAAGTTTGATAAAACCGTCCGCTTGTTTTCAAAAGTCTAGTAACCCCTCGTTTGAAAACAAGTAATTTGAGAAAATACGTCACACCCGTAGGCATGAACCTCTACTGTCGTGAAAACATGCGGGTACTCCCCGCTAATACTTTACTGACATTTGCTCACCCATATGTAAACACACATGCCCAAGTGGCTAAACCACGAGGAACAAGCTAGGTATAAAAGTAATACGCTGAGTACTACAATGACGCGAGTCTAACGCTAAGCGCTGGTGCACAAAGTGCAGTCACACAAGTCCGAGTTGCCTAGTGCAACCTAAGACAGGCTAGTACCTACAATGGATCCAAAGCTGCGTAACGGTACTGATAGTGACTACTCCAAACGTCAAGGCTAGTCCTGGCCACAAGACTGAGTACTAATACCTGGGGTGTATACATCTACTGATGAGCAACAGTAAGAAAACATGCATGGCAATATAATACGAATGTTCTACCTCCAACAAACGTATATGATATGCAACTACGCTAACAGTTAAAGAAAGCGTTGAAAAACCATACGTATATATATACATTTATCAAACAAAGACCCACTCACTCACCTGTAGGTAGCCGGGTCGAAGTACCCCGTCCTGGGTAGCCCCGGTAGTCCTCTGGATAGGCCCCACCTATATGAGAAATCACCGGTACAATGATTAACTCAAAAAGGTCACTAATTAACGAATTAATTAAACCTATCCCTTGCTTTTGCAAATTGGAGGTCCAAAACACCTCAAAAATTAAAATGCATACTACCCCGAGGTAGTACACGTCGTCACGAGTCGACCCGTGAAAACAGAATTCAAATTGGACCTTCCACGCGCCCTCACGCGCGGCTTGAAGATCGGAGCCTATGGCTCCACGCGCAGCTCCACGCGCGGCTCACGCGCGAGCTGGTCAACTGAGCCGGTCAGCCGGTCAACTCGGCTAGGCTCAAGCCGGTCAACACGGCTCGGCTCAAGCCGTCAACGCGGCTCGACTCAAGCCGGTTTAAGCTGCTGACGTCACTGCTGACGTCATCAAGGCCGGTCTGAACCGGTCTGCTGACGTCAGCACCGGTCATCCCTGCCAGGATTCCGGCCGCCGGCGCCGCCGCCGTCGCCGGATTCTGGAAAAAATGGCCGGAATTTCTGGGAATTTTCAAAGCTTCATAACTTCTTCGTTTTAAGTCCAAATTGGACGATTCAAGTACCAAAATGAAGCTAGAGATGAGGAGAACAAGATTGTACCATTTTGGGGACCAAAAACTGCCCAGAAGTGGCCTGAAATTGAGGAGGAAGAATCGGCCAAAATGGTGCTTCTCCATTCTCGGTGCTAACTCGACTTCCAGACCTTGGGTTGGGTTCCCAAGGTCTCCAGAGAAGGTTCTGTGATTGTTTTGAGCTCCCTCGAGCTCCAGAATGTTCATTTTGAAGTCGGCCAAGATCGACTTCGACGGTGAGAATTTTCCAGATTTTCTGGGAATGGGTCCCTGGGTTCAACCGTGGTTCAAGGTCACCTCCAGTGACCTGCAAAGTACAAAGGAAGAAGGATTGAGTGTGGTTTGCACACAGAAAACCCAAAGAAAGACAGAGAGGGAGAGCCACGGGGTGGCTAGATCAAACCTCACCATTTCTGGGTTTTTAGCGCCAGGACACCCAAGCCTGGGTTGCTGGCTTCAGAGTTTGAGGATGACAGACTTGGGTTCGTTTTTGGTGTGGATGGTGAGGCCACAAAGCCAAGGTTTGCCACGGCTTGGTGCTTGTTTGCAGAACAACAAAGGAAGAAGAAGAAAGGGGATGAAAGTGGCTCGGCCACAAAGAGCCAAAACCAACCAGACCAAATCCCAGGAAATCTGGGATAGGCCCACGTGGCTGCAGAGAATTGGACCCCAGCCCGATAAAGCCAAAAACAGCCCAAAACGAAATACGGAAAATGCCGAAAATCGACGTCCGTAAAATATTCGTTCGGAGTCCGAACGACGTACGGCTCGCGTCTACGCATTCGTAGCGACGAGCACGTCAAGAAAATACAAGTAGATGTGTCGTACGAGTTACGACACAAAAGTCAACCGAAAAGTCAACCCAGGGGTAAAAACGTCATTTCCCACTTCCGGGAATAAAATAAAATAAAATTTTGAACGGGATGTTACAATCTACCCCCCTTATAAAAATTTTGTCCCCGAAATTTCCATAAGAAGCACAATGAGGTAGATAAGAGTACTAAACTGTTCACAACAACGTCTCCCAAGAAGCTCCATCGAAAGAGACGTAGGTGAAGGAAAACAATTGTCTGAGCCGAACACTGGCAAACAGTGCTCCGACATCACCACAACCCACGGTGACACCAGTGCTTTGAAGTTTAGTCAAAAGAGGGATACGATTAGCTGGGAGAGTAATCAGTCGTCCGAAGGACTTCTGACAGAGTTTACCTGTTACTATGTTTGCACGACCAGGAGGTGGTAATCGATAGTGCAATCGTAGTCACCCATCAGCTACATCCTACTCCTTTGACTGAGATTGAGGTCTCCCAGGAAAAATGAGACGCATCAGCTTTGGTGGTCAAAGAACGGTCAACACGTCTCACCAAAGAGAAAGAGATTTCTGAACTTGGAGCAAAGATAAAAGCATCAAGCTCCAAAGAGAAAAAGGTTTCAGAAATCTGAAGTAAAGATACTGGCAACGAGCTTCGAATCATGGGTATGATACTTCACCTCATGCAGTTTCAGCTGCCTGAAAGCAGGAGCGATTATCCATCCATGCTGTATTAGCACGCACTCCAACCCGCTCAGTGACGCATCACTGTAGGTTCCGTAGTACCGCCGCCGTTGGAAAGTGCTAATACAAGAACAAGAGTAAGACCAAACTTGAGCAATCGGAAAATTTGCTCGTGGTCGTCGTTCCACACGAAAGTTAACGTTCTTCCTGGCAAGTTTCGTGAAAGGCAGAGAAACAGAAGAGAAATCCTTCACGAAACGTTGGTAAAGACCGAGCAAGCCAAGAAAGTTCGAATCTTGTAACACTTCTGCGGTCACTCCCAGATCCCCGCCACAGTAACCATCTGGGGATCGACAAGGATGCAATCCGCAGGAATCACATGCCCCAAGAAAGACACATGATTAGGCCAGAACAGGCATAAGGTGAAAAGTTCTTAAACTTCAACGAAATCATGCGCAAAACTTTTTGCATGATCGGCTCCAGAATTGGAATAAGCCAAAAGTCAACCAAGAAGACTATCACGAACTTGTCGAGATACGGCGAAGTACTCGAGTCACCAAGTTCATGGAAGTTACTGGGGCGATTGTCATCCCGAAAGGTATGACAAGAAAAACTCGTAAGGTTCGTAACGAGTCCAGAAAGTGGTCAAGTAACGACGAAGTTCTTGATCTATAGCTGACAGTAATCAGCCCACAGATCGATCTTTAAAGAAAACAAGCGCACTTCGGAGCTGGTCAAGGAGATCACCGATTCTAGGCAAGGGATAACGGTTTTAATCGTTGCCCGATTCAATTGCCTAAAATCGATGCAGAGCCTTAAAGTACCGTAACTTTAAACGACAAACAAGACGAGAGCTCCACAAGGTGAAGTGCAAGGCAGAAAGAATTCATTGGCAAAAATGCCTGAAATTGAAAATCTTCGACTCCCACCACTCACGTGGAGTCGAAAGATAAGAGATAAGAGAGAGAAAGAGAGAGAGATACGATCAATACCTGGAAAGATCGGTGGTGAAAACCACTTCTCTATCAGGCGATAATCCAGGTAGATCGCTAGGAAAGATTCCAAGAGATTTTGTTGACAAACGGTACCTTGTCAACACAAAGAGAAATTTCGATTTCCAACATTACCCATGTGGTACAACCACTACCACCAGAACTCAACAGTTTCGCTGCACTCGTAGCTGAAAGTCAGCCTACAAGTCGATTTTCTGGTACTCGCCGGTAAACGTCACAGACGTTATGCCAGGTGGCAAGAAGGTGGTCAACCTCCGCCGACAATCCACACTGGCACAAAAATTGAGGTAACAATCCATTCCTAGGATCCCGTCGAAAAACCACGACATCCAGAGGAATGAGATTGGCAAGTAACTTGATTAGCGATGATAACGGAGTATCACCGACAATCCCAAAGAACAAAACAAACTTTGCCTTACGGCATAAGGATTCCATATCGTACCCGGTAGGAGTACAATGTGGTCGAGTAGTTTGAAATAAACAAGGGCGAAATAGATGAGTAGGTAATACTTAGATCTGTTTGGATCTCAAGTAAAAAGCCCAAAGAAAGTTTAACGTTTCCGAAACAAGATCAGAATCGTTCAGAGTATCCTACTGGTCGAAAGTACAACTTGCCCAAGAGTAAACAGCGTTCCACACTGGAACTGCCAGGCACCACCAGGATACAGAGTAACGTAACCAAGATACGGGAGAAAGGTTCCAGTGTATGGAATGACATTGCCTTAGCAATTGTACATCTCCACCGAAAGTAGATGGTTGAAAGCAAACTGTTCGTCCAACTTATTGGATCGAAACAGGCCAAAGGTAGGTTTTTGCCGGTACTGCGGACACTGATTAGCTCTGTGTCCCAATCGTCCACAGCCATGGCACACTTGAGTTTCTTGCTTACACTCACCCAAATGACGAGTGTTGCAACGATGACAAACTGGGCGGTAGACTGGGTGAAGTTACCCAGTAAACGGAAACGAGATCCACCAGCGAATCACTCCCCACGTTAAAGGTGAAGCTGATCCACTACTGGATGATTCAGAGCTGAACTTCCACGTTGAAAGACAGATTCTTTCGGAGACCGAAAGAATTACTGCCCGATACCCAACTACTGGGTGAAAACTGCCGATTCGGGTTTTGGTGTTTCTCGGCCAAACGCCACCAAGCAATGGCCGAGCAAAGTTCCTGGGGCTTCCAGGAGTTAACTGGTGATTAGTTTCAACAAGAAAGGGCCGAAGTTCGAAATCGAACCTCGCCGAAAAATTTCTGAACTAGGTTTCAAAGGTTACCTGGGAACGAGTAGTCCAGGGTCAACAAATTGAGATCGACGAAGATGGCGGTAAGGCCAGTGATCTCCCATAGCCAAAGGAATGGCTCAGCGAGAGCAGAAAGAGAGCTTGGGTACTTAGAGTAGATTTTGGTTAAAGCAGAAACCAGAGAGAGACAAAGATGGCAACTTGATTAGCCAAGTGAAACAGTCACGGTGAAAAGTCCTCGTCGGTGTTCGAATACGAAGATTCGATAAAAAGTCAAACTGTACTCAGACAGTGGATACGCCGCAATTAGAGTTAAAACCAAAGTTATCGTCAATCACCGTCACTCGTGGATATGCAATCCATACCGTCGCCAAAGCGATTAGTCAAGATAGCCGCACCTGCACAAGTGGGAAAAATGATCGATTTGAATGACAAAAGTCATGAGTGGAAAGGAAATGTCGACTCCAGAAGTACGAAAAATTTCACCAACGTTCGAAGAAGATGAGTCACGACAAACAAAACAGTCGTAAAGACTCCACACTTGTTAAACAACACCACGAAAATGGATATTGTCCAAAACTACCGAAAAGTAGCAGTCACGAATTGTTCGAGAAAAGTCGACCGACAGGTTCGGTTTACGATCATTGAAAAGTCATTGCAGTCGCCACGTGCGGAAAGTAAAGTACAAGAACTTCACGGTGATACTTTTCCAATTCCGAAGGAAAATGGAAAGTGGTTGGAACAAATGAGAGGAAAATCCGTCTCCAAGCCTTCACTACAATAATTTGAACATCCGCTGACGTACTCAGCGATGGCCAAAACTACCACAAGTAGAAAACGCGTCCAGACAAGCAACGCCAAAGAAAACGCGTTACCCGAAGGTTAAAGTCATTGGTTACAGTGTAAAACACTAGCAGTGCGAAGGGATTTGTGAAACTAGGTCTCACGAATTAAGTCCACTGGAACATGTCGAACACGAAAAGTAGTCGACAGGTTCCGCCAACGTCAACGCCTAGCGTTGTCCCAAGGGGAAAGTACTTGATGAAAAATCATCCGTTGTGTCAAACTGACACCACACTCCGAAAATACGACAACTGAACCAGTTTCCCAATTCAGTGCGATTCCATCGGGAGTTAACAAACGAAACGTCAAACGTCACACGTAACATCCGAGTTCCTCGTCAACCAAGCTCAAGGTCGCATGAGTCAAGTACGAAAATTTCTACGCGTACCGAAGAATAACGACAAAACTGTCAAAATCGGGAAAAACTGCCCGAAACTACGCAATACCTGACGTCGAGGTGGTATGACACTAAGAAGAACTTAGAATTAACCCAAGGAAAACAATACACCAAAAGTGTAAAGTTCGGAAAATTCTCAATTCCAAGAGTAAGAATCAAGAACAAGAATTCACGAAATTCGAAGTCTGATACCACAGACAGATACAGAGTACGGAAAGAAGAGCCTAGGTTACGAAAAACAATGCTCTGATACCAATCTGACACATCCCGATCCCGAACACGCCAGGTGTCAGGAAGTGCTGGCCGACACGCGTTAGCGTGACGAAAGCCAAATAGAAAATTTAGAATAAAGGATAGAATATTGAATTAAAACAATAAGGTCAGAGTGCACGGAGTGTGCGGGCGGAAGAAATAATAGAATACACAGTAAGAGTAGGGTAAGGGATACAAAGATACACAAACGTATAAAAATCCCTACATTGTCATACCACCGCGCCATCGACGTCGCAAACTCCTAGCCAACTAACCTGGAGGGGCGCAAAACATAAAACGGTGAGTGGGTCAAAAAGAAAAGTTTGATAAAACCGTAATGGTCTCATGAACCTAACTTGTTTAGATTACATTCTCATAAGCACATTCCTTGGACTTATTGTTTAAGCATATAACATTTATATGAGACTACTTTAAAACAATAATCATTGCCCTTTATATCAAACTAAATTAGTTTAACATTTGAAATGCCCAGAAAAGTATCATCATATGATTGGATTAGGCACATTTCCAACAGAAAAGTCCTCATCGGCATTCGAATACGAAGATTCGATAAAAAGTCAAACTGTACTGCAGACAAAGGGATACGCCGCAACAAGAATCAAAACCAAAGTTGTCAATCACCGTCACTGTGGATATGCAATCCATACCGCCGCCAAAGCGATTAGTCAAGATAGCCGCATCTGCACAAGTGGGAAGATGATCGATTTGAATGACAAACGTCATGAGTGGAAAGAAAACGTAATTCGTATACGAAAAGTTCACCAACGTTCGAAGGAAAAACCGAGTCACGACTCAACAAAAACAAATAAGAGAGACTCCTCACGGTTAAACAACACCACAAAGATGGACGTTGTCCAAAACTACCGAAAAGTAGTAGTCACGAATCGTTCGAGAAGGTCGACCGACAGTTCCGGTTCACGATCATCGAAAGGTCATTGCAGCCGCCACACGTGCGGAAAGTAAAGAAACAAGAAATTACTTGATGGATACTTCTTTCCATTTCCGAATGAAAATGGAAAGTGGTTGAAATGGGGCTTGAGAGGAAAATCCGTCTCAAGCCTTCACTACTAAATTTGAACATCCGCCGACGTACCAACGATGGCCAAAACTACCACAAGAAGTAGAAAACGCATCCGCCAAGCAACGCCAAAATACGCTACCCGGGTTAAAGTCATGGTTAGAGTGGGTAAAACACTAGCAAAGGCAAAGGGCTCTAGAAACTAGGCTTCACGATCTACTCCACCGGAACTTGTTGAACACGAAAATTAGTCAACAAGTTCCGCCAACATCAACGCCTAGCGTTGTCCTGTGGGAAAGTACTTGATGAAAATCATCCGTTGTGTCAAATCGACACCACACTCCGAAATACGACAACCGAACCAGCCTCAATCTCAAGGCGATTCCATCGGAGCTGGAACAAACGCTGCCGTCACACGAAACATCCAAGTTCCTCACAACTAAGCTCAGTGGTCGCACGAGTAAGCACGAAAATTCTACGCGTACGAAAAGCAGTGACAAAACTGCCAAAATCGGAAACCGCTCCAAAACGAATACCTCGACGTCGAGGGTGGGTATGACACTAAGAAGAACTTAGAATTAGCCCAAGGAAAACAATACACCAATGGTGTAAGTTCCAAAATTCCTCGATTCCAAGGGTAAGAATCAAGAACAAGAATTAATGAATCAAGTCCGATACTACGTACAAGTACGAGTGACTAAAGAAGAGCCTAGGTTACGAAAAACCATGCTCGATAATTAATTGACATATCCCGATCCCTAGACGGTTGCAGTGTCTGACAGGCCGGGCCGACACCACATAGCGTGGACGGAAGCCAAAAGAAAGTTGAAGGATGAAATAAAGAATAATGAATATTTAATTGAATAAAACAAGACAGTGCGGAAGAATTGTTAGAATACACAAGAACTGGGCAGGAGGGATACAAAGATAAACAAACGTATGAAAATCCCTACATTGTCATACCACCGTCACACGTGACGTCGCAAACTCCTGCACTCAACTAACTCCGAGGGCGCAAAAACATAAAACTAAAGGAGGGTCAAAAAGCAAAGTTTGATAAAAAGCCGCTGTTTTCAAAAACTAGTAACCCTCGCTTGAAAAACAAGTATAATTTGAGAAAATACGTCATACCGTAGGCATGAACCTCAAAATACTGTCGTGAAACATGCGGTACTCCCGCTAATACTTTACCGACATTTGCCACCCATATGTAAACACACATGCCCAAGGGCCAAATCTCACAATGAAACAAAGCTAGGTATACATGTAATACGCCGAGTACTAATGACGCTGAAGTCTAGCGTTTAAGCGCCGGTGCACAAAGTGCAAATACACAAGCTCGAGTTGCCTAATGCAACCTAGAACAGGCTAGGTACCTGCTAATGATCTAAAGCTGCGTACAGACTTACAAAGGACTACTCCTAACGTCAAGGCTAGTCCCGGCCACAAGACCGAGTACTAATACCCGGGTGTATACATCTACCGATGAGCAACAAGATGAAAACATGTATGGTGAATATAGTACGAGTGTTCTACCTCCAACACTCGTAATGATATGCAAGTACGCTAACAATTAAAGAAAGCGTTGAAAAACCATACGTATATATATACATTTATCAAACAAAGACCCACTCACTCACTCGTAGGTAGCCTAGTCGAAGTACCCCGTCTTCGGGGTAGCTCCCGTGAGTCCTCCCTCGGATAGGCCCCACCTATATGAGAAATCACCTACAATGATTAACTCAAAAGGTAACGAATTAACGACCTGCACCTATCCCTTGCTTTCGGGATTTGGAGGTCCAAAACACCTCAAAATTAACATGCATACTACCCCGAGGTAGTACACGTCGTCACGAGTCGACCCGTGAAAACAATTCGAAAAGGACCTTCCACGCGCCCCTCACGCGCGGTGTGCTTGAAGGCCTGAGCCTACGGCTTCCACGCGCAGCTTCAGGCTACAGCTCACGCGCAGCCGGCTAACCTGGCCGCTGCGGCCAACACGGCTCCTACCTCAAGTCAGTCAACGCGGTTCGCCTAAGCTTCTGGTTTGGGTGCCGATGACGCCGAAGAATCCGCTCGGGTCCTGGCTCGCGACGTCATGGCTTGTGGCCCAACCCGGCCCGATGACGCGGCTATCCCCGCAGGATCTCCCGGCTACGGGCCGTCGCCGGCTGCCGAATCGGAAAATGGCCGGATTTCTGGGGAATTTTCAAAGCTTCATAACTTCCTCGTTTTTTAAGTCCAAATTGGACGATTCAAGTACCAAATGAAGCTAGAGATGAGGAGAACAAGATTGTACCATTGGGGGGACTGCAACCGGCCGTAAGTGGCCTGAAATTGAGGGAGAAGTCACGGTGCAAAAGCCGATCACGTCTCCTCGATTTCACAACCACCACCATCCAAGGCCTCGAGCAGTAGAATGGACATCCAGAACACGGTGGTGATTCGTTTGATGAATTTTACCTCGAAATCGACAAGAAAGCTCGCCCTGGGAAGGGCTCCTGGTGGTTTGAGGAAATTCACCCATTCTCGGGTTCCCTGGGTTTGTCCAAGTTTCTCGGACACCCACACTGGCAGGGTTTGGTGCACAAGGTCTGGGTTTGATTTGGTGCCGTGGCTAACAAGATGGCCAAAATGGCCATGGTTTCACGCTGGGGTTTTCAAGGCAGAACAAAGGAAGAAGGAGAAAGGGAAGGGCCCGGCAAGGAGCCAAAAACTCCAACTGCACTAAACTTCAGAAATCTGGGATAGGCCCACGTGGTTTCAGAATTGGGCCTCACCTCAAACAACCTAAATTCGAAATAATGAAACGCCGAAACCAACGCCCGTAAAATATTCGCCGAGTCCGGAACGACGACGGCTCGCGTCTCACGACCAGACGACGAAAGCACGCCAAGAAATACAGTGGATGCGTCAAGACGGTTACGACGCATAAGTCAACCGAAAGTCAACCTGTGGGCAAAACGTCATTTCACTTCCGGAATAAAATAAATTTTAATTTTGAACGGGATGTTATACTTAATGATTTTTTTTTCTTTGAGAAATTTAGAAACAGCTTTTTGAACTAAAATTTTGAAACAAGCTTTGTTTGTTCTTTTAAACTTTTTGGTGTTTTGCAAGAAGGCTTTTTTTCCAGCTTTTAATGTACTTAAATGCACAATCTTGATTCAAGTCTCCCTAACAAACTAGAGTTTTCTGACAATGTACACCGCACAGTGGCGAGAGAGAAAAGAGGGAGATTTTGAGTTTTTGAGATATTGTGCACTCATCAAAATAGTAAAACATTACATAGTCCGTGAACAAAATAACACACATGTTCAAAATATTCTTAGGAGATTAAATTACAATAAAAGATAACGGGATGTCACATTTTCGATTTTCAGTTTTTATTTTCATTACAATTAGTTTTTAATTTTTTTGAAAAAACTCAAACAAACGGCTCTAGATGAAAAAAAAAAAAAAAGGTAAAAACTGGAAAACAACCTCAAAGTCAAACTGAAAACCTCCGCCAAAACTTCAAATCCTTGCCGCTAAAATCTCAAAATTAGGTTTAGGAATATCACTTTCCAAACTCCAATGCCAAACAAAGCAGAGAAAATCCCCAAAAAGCAGATTTGGCATAGAAATGAGGTCAAAGAAAGCTCCGGTGGCGTTTAGGGCGGTGGGGCAGCGCTCGCTGCCTTCATTATTCTCGTCTTGTTCAAAAACGCCGTGTGGGTGGAAAGTCATCAAGCTCAACATTTTTCTTCTATCGATTAAATTCGAGCTAATTCTTGTTAAATACAATTGTTTTGCATGGAACTAGGGTCAAGGTTGCAGAAGAAGATCCAGATAAAGGTTCCAATGTGCTGCTATCGACTCTTTCGGAGTGAAGCTTTCGCACTGGACTTCTGCAAAATCCACAACAGTAAAGGTACCTATTTGTTACCTCCCTGTTTGGTTGCTGAGGAAAATTGTGAGGGAAAGAAAGAGACAAATCAGACACTGGGTTTTTATATTGCATGTTCGGTTGTTTTCACTGATTATTAGAAGCCAAAGTAGAGATCTTGTTTGCTGCATTTTACATATATGAATCAGTACTTTCATGAAAACTGCAACCTTGATTGATTAATTGTATTGTAAATTACCAAATTGTGTCGATTTCAAATTTAGAGCAGATAATGGAAATTTTGGAACTTGGTTATTTGGTTTTAGGTAGTACAGAGTTGGATGGAGTATGTGGGGTCTGTATTAGATATAAAACAAAACAAAAAAGATGTGCATTTAGGTTCATGTTTTGGTTTAAAATTTGGGGGTTTGAATGAAATTGGTTTTATTCTCAGGAAAGGTTAAGGCCCTTCTCATCCGTATTTGATCGAGAGATTCAAGTGAGTCCATTGATGAGCAAGTTGGGACCAAGAAAGGAGGGGAAGCAGAGAAGAATCATGTTGTTGCTTTATTGGCTCTCGAACATTTCAAGCATACTGATCTAGGAAAAGGACATTCTGTAGGTCCATTCACGGCTAGTGGAGTTGAAAGTTCTAATGAAGATGTTGTTCAAGTGTTGAGGAAAAGGAGGAACCTGAAGGTTTGCTTTCCATTCCCAACTTTTCTTGCTGATCTTTAGAATGAATGCTTCTCTTGCCGATCAATCTTGTTTTTCTTTGGAGAGAAATATAATTGAAAACTGAATTGTTTTTATGTTGCAATAATCTGGAGGGAAAACTGAAATGAAAACTTATTAAAACAGCCTGACTCAACCAATTTAAAATGACTATTTTTGTTCAGGATTGGGGTGTTGTTTGCTAGACCTATACGGTATCAAATTTGGTTGTTTAGTTCTCCATAGAACCAACAAGCTCAACAAGGGAGTAGGTAATAAGTTTTCCATTTCTTCAGGTGCTAATTCATACAGTAATACTTCTCTCAAGCAACACGACACGTTATGGTATGTGATTGTGCCTATTAATTCTAAAATAAGTACAGAATGATTGCAACGGTAGCCTGGGTTGGAGAAGTGTACATAGTGTGGGGAGTTCTAAAATGAGGTGTAGTCAAGGTGTTAAGAGCGGTACTCTTTTCTATATGTACCACAGGAGATGCATATGTATGAGCTTGTTATAGGTATGCATTTAAACTTTCCACCCATACGGTGTGCAGGTCTGACTCTCAGTTCTATATATTTCTTTAAGTGGCTCAAATTTTAGTCAGAGGGATAAATTAAATTGTAGAAGTGATCTAGTAGTTTCTCCCGTAGCTGGTATCTGACTGAGTAAATAATCTGACAGAACATTCAATGAATGTTTTATCAGTTGTCGAGTGTTTCCAGTTTCTGCGTAGACATGTTTGTGGATATCTGCCAACATGTGCTGCTTACATCAAGGATGGTTCAGGGGATTTCCATAACACAGCATGTCTTTCTTTTCGCCTTGACTTTGTCTTTGAATTAGGTGGTGTTACAAAGCCATTGTAAGAAAGAATTTCACAGTGCTCGGAGGTGATCCAAAAGCCAAAGCCGAACTATGAAAAGGAGAAGGGACGATTTGATCATCGGCAAGGAGAAACCAGGGCCTGCATATAATCACTGTGAGTATGCTGCTATGTAATCTTGAGACGGAAACAGTGATTTGTTCATGTTTCTTGTGAAGCTCCACAGATTGTTTCTTTTTCCTTGTTCCTTGTGGTGGCAGCAGATGCAAATGGGCGTGGGTGGTGGGACTGCGACCGGGAGGGGAATACTGACAGCGAAGAAGTAGGCCTGAATGAGGGTGTGGGAAGGAGTCGGGTCTACCACATTGGGAGGAATAGAGGGCACTGATCTTGGAGATTCTTGACTCTGCTGCTATAGATATATAGCTACCTAGTAGCCTAGTATTTATATATGTACGTATCTGGATGGTAATAGTTTTGACTTTTGAGCGTAAAACCGTAGGATACTTTCTTTGTGTTTTATGTCCCTCAACATTTACATGTTTATAGATGTCCTTGTTGTTTAATTAAAATAATATGTTTCATATATATATAGTGTATATACCACTCAAGCGAAACATCATGACTGCAGATGAACACCATCTTTTTTGTCAGGGGAAGGATTTAGCACACTATTTCTAGTATTTTAATGAAATAAGTTAAACAAGAATTATCGGACATAAATAAACTGGTGTATAGAACGAGAAAAAATATGTTGGTAATTATTTTTCGTTTGGTGTTATCCGCACACCGTTTATCTTTCACACTTATCTTAATTTTGGCTATAGGATTAACGACAGAAATTAACCGCGGTGTGTATAAAAAAGTCATGTTAATTTATGTATTTTGATCTTTTTCAATTCATTCGATCCGATAATTAAAAATTAATAAAAATGTATGAAAAGTAAAAAACGTGGCGCTTGACAATGGAACATCACCCAAGTTTTATTATCAAAGGGTATGAAAAGTGTTACCCAGTTAAAAGTAAAAAGTAAAGTGTCAGCAGCCTAAAATCAGAGTGGGCGTTAAAGAAGTAAAAATCGAGATCTGTCTCCCACCGGCAGCTGTTTCCTTTCCTCCGAGATTGAGTCAGATTACAAGTCTTTCTTACAAATCTCAGTTAGAAAAAGCCGCTCCTTCGGGTCTTGAATCCAGCAGAGCAAGCTTGAAGAACACCAATCTATTTTCTTCATAATTCCTCCTCTGGGAATCAGATCATCGTCAAATTTCCAGGTAGCCATTAATGGAGGTTGACGAAATGGATCTGCTCTTCGAGGGCATGGTCTTATTTACTCCTGACAATACCAACAATTCCCAATTGGAGGATTTGGAGAATCACTGTCTCCTGATCATGATCATGGTGGTGCTCAAGATCCAGCCGTTCAGTCTCACCAAGATGGAGATGCTCCTCCTCCTCCACCACCAGAATCATCATCCTCCGAGCCCCCTTTGACGAAACCTCTCCGGACCTCACTCTCCAATTCCAAACCCTACCAGAACCAGAACCAGAACCACAAACACAAAACACAAACACATGACGACGTTGTTCAGAATCAAACCCCGGCATCAAAACCCACACCGACAGCATCCAGACAGAACTCCTCCACTTCCAGACGCAAAAAGAGAGCCGCCGGCCTCCGCATCGGATACGCTTAGGGATTCCAATTCCAGTTCCAGGTCGATGATCCCGATGTCGACGACGATTCCTCCTCCACCTCCACCACTCCTGTGGGCCCCACCCCCACTCATCTTCTACCTCACCCGCCTCCGCCGCCTGTATCCGTATCCGTATCAGTATCAGTATCAGAACCAGTAGGAGCAGAAGAGGTCGTAAATGACAAAGAAGCCCTCCCGAGCTCCGGTTGACCAGAGCAAGGCTCTGATCGCCGACAAGCTCACTCACGCTCGCCAATTGGCCGCTCCATCTCCGCCGCCAGGAAGGGAATCCATTTCCAAGAGAAGGGCAGCAGCCCATCTCAATTTGGCTTCTGTCAATGAAGCCAATCTCGAAAAGCAGCTAGCAGGCTTATGAGGCTGAGGATTTCGACACTGCACAAAGGGGCTCAGTGGTTGGTCCTTGCAGCTGCTCAGAGCCAGGGCGCTCTCTTGTGGCTGCCCTCAGAGATGCCGAGGCCAGAATGTGATGCTGTGGACACCAAATGCATCAAGTTCTCCAATCCCAAATCTCCGCCGAGGAAGAATGTGTCTCTGCTTCAATGCTTTGCCACCGTATGTACCTCTTTCCTCCACCTTTTAATTATTTGCTTGCAGAAATTAATCGTGTTTATATCATAGACTACAAAACAAAATGGAGATAATGGAATGGATGACAATTATGAAAATTATGACATGACATGTTGTAATGAGTAATATGATGATTGTTGGTTCGATATCACAGGATGCTTCGAATGATGCAGATTTGGTCTTACAAACAGCAGAAGCCCACTCTTCTAAAGAAACCGAAGAATGGCTTTCGTCGACTGAAGCCTTGCATGCCAAGAAAATGGAATTGGAGATTGAATCCCATATCATCAATGACGCAGGGCTTGTCTTGAACTCTTCCATTGACACTTTGGTGGAGGATGACAAGAGAGAGAAAGAATGCTCTCTGTAAGAAAAAGGACATTCTAAGGACGAACTGGAGAAGCTACTTGCTTTGGTGAAACAGAAGGAACAGAGATTGCACAAAATGATCATGACATCGAACAAGTTGAGGAAAGGGATTGATCTTGCTCTTTCTGGATTCCAGGACATGCAATCCACACATTCAGGCCAAGTCCAGCGACTTGCAAGTGGTCCTCTCAGATAAGTGTAGAGAGTGAGGCTCAGTCGACAAAAAGACAGAAATCGATGCATTCTCGCTCAGGAACAAGATAGGGAAGCAAAGTTGAGAGAACTGGGCCAGGGCTTCCGCAGAGGAAGCAGAGGCATACCAACAAGTTGCCGCCGTGAAAACTCATGTCCTTATATTGAAGTCCAGCGAAGATAAGATCAGGCTTGCAAAGACTGAGGAAGAGCTCTCCAAGGATGTTCAAAATGCTCCAACAGGATGTTTCTGCCGCAAGAGCTTCATCACCTAACTGTCTTCGAAAATGAAACATTCAGCAAGATATATCATCGTCTAAGCAGAAAATTATTTTCATAGACAAAAGAATCTAGAGCTGGAAGCAGAAAAGAAAGTCGCGCCACTGCAAGAAATTTTAAGGAAGCTGCACGACTAGCGTCGCTGTTACGAATATTGAAAAGGACGGCATACAGAATGACATGGAAATAGCCATCTTAGAGCTTGAGAGGCTCGGGAGCAAGAGATAAAAGAGACTGTTAACAGATTGCAGGAGACCGAGGGGCACATTCTCTCCAAGGAAAAGAGGTAGCAACGGCTAGGTTTCAGAGGCTGCTTCTGATATCTGGAATTGCTAGCAGAAAGAGAAGCTGCTTTGGAGTTGTGGTAACCTTGAAGAAGCTAACATTCTGCTTGCAGAGGCTGAAGCAGCGGACTCTGAAGCAAATAAACTTCAACCGTTATACGATCTCAAGGTGGAAGAGGTTGGAAGACTACCAAAGCACTTCATCTCCTGTGGAGCGATATCCAATCTTGGGAGTGAAGCAGTTAGAAGAATTTTGTCGCATCATGCAACCTTCAGGGGTGACGATTGAATGTGTTAATGATCTTCGTGAGATTGGGAATCATAGGTTTACAGAGAGTTGCGGATATTTGGCAACTATGAGAAGCCAGAACAAGTTTAGAACTGCATTCAATTGGGCATTAAAAAAAATAAGTAATCTACTTCATGTACTGTTACTAGAAGAGGTAAATTAGAATAGGAAATTGAAATTTTCATTCTTCTTTTTTCGATTTGATTATGCTTGGAGTGTTTTCTTTGTGGGTTTCTCAAATTATGAATCCCCACTCAAGCTTATTCTGGTAACTTTTGTAGAGTTTCTACATTCCCTGTTTTTCGTTCGAATCGTGATGTGTATCTGGATTGTTTCTTTTACTTTATTTTATGTTGTTTGTAAACTATTGGGAGCGTTTACCCTTTTGATAGATAAATGGAGGCATTGTGGGATGTTCTCTTTTTCTTTTTATTTTTCGCCGATCATCCGATGATGAAAATATGGTATCTCGTAATTTAATGACAATTTGTGATTACTTCTGCTGGTGTTCTTCTTGGGACTATCATCTCTCCATCTATCTGTATTCTCTCTTTAAATATTTTCGGTCGAATTTCAAGCAATGGGATTGTGTGTCATAGCCTCTAAAGTACGGTTGCTCTGGGCACTTACCTGCTACTGTGCCAGGATTGAGTTGAATTCATACCACAATTTGGACCCCTTTTTAATACTAAAGACTTTTCATATAAATGCGGGCCCTACTGCATAGGAAGTCATTGAAGTCAATTACGAACTCTTCTCTGTTCTAACCTCTCTCTCTCTCTCTCCATATTTGCAGGAGTCTGGAGCCTGGGAGTCAACATTATTCAGAACATTGACATATTTAAGAAGCTCCTTTGGTCCGTTAATAGTTCAGAGGATCTTGTGTCAAAACTAAGCATGAGCTGTGGAGAACTCCGAAGAGACAGTTGTGAGGTTGGTTTATATAATTCTTTGTTTTCTTAAATAAATTTATATTGAACAATAGGACTTGGAAGCTATTGGTCTAATGGTATTTCTCTTCCCAATGTTGCAAGAAGTTCGAATCCACCATCTTAGTCTGGTGGAAACCCCACCTCAACTTGGAAGCTCCACTATACCGTTTATTACTTCAATGGCCGTTTTCATGTTTCTCTTTCTGACGGCTGAAATGTTTATGTTATTGTCCGTTGTGTCATTTTCAGTATGGTCGAACATTGCACAGCAGAGGCCACAATAAGGAAACGGTTCTTGTGATGTGGAAGAGGATATTTATAATATCATGCGTCTTCGCTCTTTTCCTAGATCCTTTATTCTTTGTACATTCCTATCCTCAATGAGGATATCATGTCTCAAGTTGGACAAGAAGTTGAAGAAAACAGCTCTTGTTTTGAGATCATTCACAGATCTCTTTACATAGTGAACATTATTATTCAAATTCATTTTGAACCTAAAGCTCGGACATTTAGGGAAGATGGGAAGTCATATAGCTGTACGCATAGTTTTGACTAAAGGAGCGATATTAGTTGAGGATGCTCTTGGATTTGGCTAAGTGGGATTTGAGTGTGGTCACATCCTAATCGACATTTTAGCCCTTCCGTTCCACAGGTACGATTGAAACGCCTTTGCTTTTCTAACCTCTTTTTATCTGTTAACGTGCAAGGATTGATTCTGCCTTGTTAGGATATTAATTTTACTATAAAAGCATAAGATATTTGGGTTTTATAGGCTTATAGAACTGGAAATTACTGCTAGACCAGGATTCTGCTGATTACATGTGATATATTTCATATTAGGAGAGGTCAATAGTCAATACCCTAATTGGTTCATCTCTTCGCAATGTTGGAAAAGGTTCCAAGTTTTTATCCCGACCCCCTCCCTCAAGTGATAACAAAAATATTATTCACACAATGACGAGATATATAACTCTTTGCTTAAGCCTCTGTATTGTGTGTAGGTACTAATTTCCATTTTCTTCACAAAAATGAGAGGCTCCAGGTCAAGGATAGTTCTAAACTCTTTTGTTCTATTTCAATATGTTCCGCGGGTTCTTCGCATCTACTTATCGTGTAAACAACTTGAGAATCATGTTCAGTCTGTCTTCAAGTTCTTTACGTTCATCCTGCAAGTCATGTTTCAATTCATCTTTATTTGCTTAATGTTGTTACTTTATAAATGTTTGTCCTGGCAAGTCACCCATGAATGATAAACATACATGGTGAAAAAATGAAATTGCTCGTACTCTGCATCATGAATTGTATTTCAGTTTTAATGATGTATATACATTAATCGCAACTGTTAGATGAGGCAATGCCACTTATTTCTGTCTATTTAACGGGTCAGATTTCAGTATGCTGAGCAAGGAGTCACTACCTAACTGTGACAATTGAATAAGTTGCAGTACAATGCTCTCAAATTTGCCAAAATTTAACAGCCTTGTTTGCTTTCTATTTCTTTTGGCTCTCAAAATCTGATCGCATGCTTCATTAATACACGCGAGTTTTCTTTTCAGGAAAACCCATTAACCTAACTTTCGCTCCTTCAAATCAGTCGCATATTTCTTCCCTTAATTTATTTTTTCAGTATCTTCTAAATTCCAATCATTAACTAATTTATTGGTCCTTTAGTATTTGGAGCCTTGGTACTTTTCTCTATTCAGCGAGAAGCAAATTGCTGGCAATTTGCATGTCGGAGTACAAATGGGTGTGAAGCTAGTTCTTTTGACTGTGACGATGATGTGTTTAGAAATATCACACTTATAAATAATTTATGTCCTATAAATCCACCTAATGCAACACTCTTTGATTTTGGTATATTCCTTGATGCCCTTCAATCTGATATGTTGAGATCATGATTTTCCACAAAAGTTCCTTGCATTGTTTCTGGTGGGGTCTACGAAATCTGAGGTGCGTGGATCGAGTTCTTATTTGAACACATAGTTGAGATATTGCATCTCATATATCACTCCATTTCTTTTTGCAGTTCTTTTGGCCAAAATCTCCAGACGAGTACCTATGCATGGGAAGACCTCTTGCCATTGTTATTTCTATAAATGGCATGCTACTCTTCTTGATATATCTCAATGGAATTATGCAGGTTGGTTCTCAGTCCTCCAAAACAAAATCTTGAATAGTATCTATGCATGTCCGCTGCTTTTTTATTACGAAACAATGTTAACTTGCTAATCAGTACTGGATCTACTCAATTGTGTGACTGTAAAAGCTGTGAAAAAATTTTGTCGTATTGTTCATCACAGCTTAGCTACTTGTTGTGGTATAGACATATATGCAGTTGTTCTATAACGAGAACAAGTATATTATTCGGGAGATGGAACCAATTGATGATGCCTTTCATCACGCAAGGACCTACAACACTAGTAACATCGGTGGAAGTGGTTTCTCAAGGACGAGCTGCCTTGAGAGAGGTGATTTTTATGGGGAAGAACTTCAAATTGGGCATTACAATGTTAATGTCGCCTCCTTCCGATGACCCTACCCATCTCCACTATAATTGTTAAGTGCAGCACAAAAGTTGAAGGCTTTACCTCTCATGGCCAGCCACTTAAAACTCTCATGTCTCTGAATTTTGACCAATGACATCGACTACTCTCTGTGTGTATCGAGCACCCGCTAGGTTATGTATTTACGAAATCAATATGTGCCTGGTCTTTTCCTCTAGAATTTCAACAAGTTACCGTCACCGTAACATCTCGCACTATTAATATAAAGCCTTGGAAAAAGTTTTGTACAGAACCGTATTAGCGGTTTCAAACTTTTATAGTAACACTAAACTCGTTTTCCATAATTGTCGTAAATATGCCCCTAACAATAACAATTTAGGACTTGGATGGCCTCCGTACTCTACTCTACTTGAATTATGTAGTCGGTGGCTCGTAGAGTCCATTTTGATGGCCGTGAGTGGGTGTAGATGATAAACATAATCCAAAAACACATGTCAAGCGTGTGTGACTTGTGAGGACGTCTGTGCTAATTATTGGCGATTAACAAATTAATTAACCTTATAGGGTAGGCTGTGAGGATCATCTTCATGTAAATTATAGACCAATCACCAGTAGTAATAGGACTAGTAATCCACCGCCCACCGCCCCACCGCCCCACCTCGACCAAAGACAAAAACCATTTCATATTAAAATTAGAGAGGGCTAATACAGTGTATTATTGTATATGAGATTGACATAAAACACAAATAATACAATTGCATTACATATGCACGAGCAGGCAACCACCCATTCTTCTCATAAAAGTTAAATCCAAAAGCAAGCACCGGTAAATAAACAAACACATCAATTATGTTATTGTCATTCATAATTTAGGGTATATCTTTGAAGTTTGAGTATATAGACCGGTAAATAAAATAAGAGAACACATCAATTTTGTTAATGTCAATCATAATTTAGGGTATATCTTGGAATTTGAGTATATAGAAGGAAACAAATGATAAGGTGGAGGAAATCAGGTCTCGGTTTGGCAATAATCGTATAAAGGACCAATAGAATAAATAATCCGATCCTGACATTTGATGCACTTTGTAGAAAATATCCGACTAATTAAACGGGCCCATCATTTAATATGTTCACGCCACTAATTATACCCAAAAAACCTCGGTATAATTAGTCGGTTCTCTCCTTTGTATTATCCCACATCGACTCAATCCAGAGAGAGGGTGATGTGCCTTATATGTACATGCCCACCTCCATTTAGCACGAGGCCTTTGGGAGCTCATTGGCTTCGATTCCATCGAACTCCGGCTGGGCGAGTTTGGGCTAGAGTAATCCATACAGACTCCATTGGAAAGTTGCTCGTGAGTTCCCGAAACAAAACCGTGAGGGCGTGGCCCAAAGCGGACAATATCGTGCTATGGTGGTGAGCTGTCCGGATGTGACAACCCATTTGAAGGAAGATGTGTAATTTAAAGTAAGAAAAAAAGTTTGATTAAAATAAGGATTGAGGCGTGTGAAATGTGTGGTGAACCAATAAATAAATATCGAACATCTAACTTTACAAAGTGTTTACTAAAGTGAATCATCCGAAAGTGGTAAATACAACTTACTAAGGAAAAATCCCTACACCGAAGAGGGAACTATGCCACCGCGTCCCGAACATCAAGAGCTCCAAAGCCTACTAAAACTTGGAAGTGGGCGCAAACAAAAAAGTATGAGTGGGCAAAATAACAGCTTTCTAAAACCTTTGCTTTTCCAAAAGTAATAACCCTTCACCGTAAAACTCGTAACTTTCAAAATCATACTACGTGGTAAGTATGAAACCAACGTAAGTGGAAAGTCAATTATTTCCCAAAAATGGTAACAATGTAAGAAACTTCAATGAAAACAATCTGAAGAACAAACACATGGAAACCAACATGTAAAATCCAAAGGTAGCACAAAATTTCATGGCATCGCTGAAAGCAATCACAAAAATTCCGTATAAACATGTATGGTATGCTCATTAGATAATGCGTATACACGAGCTCATGTAGACAGCTCGACATGAACATGTTAGGTGTATTAATCTACGCTAAGTACTACATACACGTGAAGTTGGTGCTACGCATCACAATGAGTTCTAGATGTAAAATCAACTAGAACAGGCCGGGCACCTACAATGGGTCCAAAGTGGAACGTATCGGGTGCATGTGAACATACACGTGAAGCTAGTCCGCTTCGACCAGCACTATAGACACCGTGGTAAGCAATCTTAAATGAGCGGGTAAACATATAAAATCATGCCATGGATAATATCTCAAATCTCAGATCACAAATCGTAGTATTGCACAAAGCGTTGCATTTCTAAAAGTAAACCGAGTAGTAAAATGTTCCAAGGTGGTGTTCACAAATAGCATAAGTCAAAACACCGATAACTCGCTAAAACATTTGAAATTCTAAAACAAGGCAAGATAACATGTCAAGTCTAAAATTCGTTTCAAAGCATATATGTAAAGGTATAAATTTAGAAAGAAAAACCCACTCTACGTGAGACCGTAGTCGTAATCCTCTTGTTTTTGTACGCTCTTCGTAGTCCTCTCGGTTGTCACTTCTAAAATAAAACAATCATACTTAGTAAACTAATAAAAACTACAAAGAATGAAGGAAAATAGAACTCAAATTATGAGTTTCGTGTTCGAAACCACTTGCTCTGTCGTGCCGCGCAAGGCTCCACGTGCTGCCATGAGGTCCCATGCACCGCCACGTGCAATCGGATGGTCACCAAGTGCGATCATGCGCCCACACGGGCTATTAAAGTTAGCCGTTAACTTTAACAGAAGATTCTAAGGACTTAATGGAATATTCTAAACGATGTTAGAGAATATTTTGTTAACGTCGTAGTCAAAAGAAGGAATACCTCTTGGAATATTCTCGCCCAACCAAATCTATGTTGGTATATGCCCACAAAGCCACTCATTTGATGTAATAGCTTTTGAATACTTTTGTATTAAACTATTATTTGTTTAATAAAGGGCAAAGCTTATTGTTAATCACTATTTATTGTATCATGTGTTTAAACAATAAGAGAATCCAAGGAATGTATTTGATCTAAGAGAGAGAATGAGACCTTTCACTTATGCAAAGCCTTTATGAAGGGAAATTATGAGATTATGTTGGGATTTCTAATGACTAGCATGCATATACAATTCACAATTTATAAGCATGAGCAACGGAAGCTAAATTATCAAAGCATTAGTCATGCAAATCCCCTTCAAGAAGCATAGGTTTGTATTTGATGCATCTACTAAAATTGAAGAACAAAGTGGAGGTAGAAGTTTTATACCTCTTGATCTAGCTTTTAGACCAAGGATGGACCACCTCCAAGCCCTTTGCTCTTGGAACTCCTTGAGCCTAGCCTCCCTCCTTGCTTGCTCCACCTTGGCCGAATAGAACTCTTCTAGGTTCTCCTAGACCCCAACGTTGGAGACCTCTAAGGATCCACACCCACCAAGTGATGGAATGAATGATAGATCTCCAAGAGAAGAGAGAAGTGTAGCACCCTCTTCCTTGGGTTTGGCCGGCTGTGTTTGAGTGAAAGGGAGGAGAGTTTTTCTTTTCTTTTGTTGTTTTTCTAACTCACCACTCAAGCCATACAAGTTATGGTCTTAGGTATGGAGTGGAGTGACTTGTTCACTTGTGTAAGTTTCCTTTAAACTTCACATATATTTAAAAGGAGTGAGTCAACATTTGACTCCTCTATCTCTCTCTCTCTCTCTCATGGCCGGCCAAAGGAGTGTGATTGGGCTTTTGGGCTTTTACAATTTCAAGTCATCTTATGCTTGAATAAAAGGCCAAAGAGGTTAGGGCCCAATGGGCCCGGATTAACCCGAACTTATTTCATTAAGCCCAAAGTGATCTATTATCGCTTCTATGATTTCCTTAGACTTTCTAATTAATCATAACACTCAATTAATCCAAAGGATTATTTCCATCATACACGTGTTGATCCACCACTGAAGTGTTGGTGTACAATCGGTTTAGGTTCTAATTAGCAAGGCAGTGAGGTGATTGGTATCAATCCAATTGATTTATTTTATCCAATCATCTAGTGAATTAAAACTTATTTTAATTCTTTATCTTCTTTGATGATTACTAATTAATCATCTATAAGATCCCACAAACCATGAGTGACACACTACACATATATCATGGCTACCCAAGCTAATTAAGAAGTTTGTTCGGAGAACCTATTCAATTGGAATTACAATGTAATTTGATCCTTCTCTAACACAATACTCTCAATCACACTACTAGGGTATGGATACATAATGTCAAACCCCTAATGTGATTATTCCATGTTATATGATTCTATTGAGCCGTAAAGGAACACTTTCCATTACTACGCTCACTACTTCGGCCGAAGATTCCCGAATCATATCTTAGAGTATTCTTCCTCTCATAACGAGGATTAGAGATCCCTTGTTGACCATTCACTTGCCTCCATGGCTAAGTAGCTTAACCCCAACTATGCCGTGGACACCCTCCTGATTGGGGTGCCTTTGACATAATCAAAGATTAAGGACTTAACCACAAGACAACTATGATGTCTCAGGTCAAAGGATTACTTACATATTCCAATCAATGGAGTTACTTGCTTGACATGTGAGTAGACCTCCATGCAAGTACTCCCTTTCGATTGTATTCAGTGAACTCATTCCCTCAATGAGCACCTACATACTTGTCATAGTGTCACTACACGAATGGCTGAGACTTTCCATCCTTCCAATGTGAAGCTGACATAGTACGCACTGGTCTCTGGATTGTCAGTATCCCTCTGACAATCCCATGACCAGGAATATTTTGAACATCATGGTTATGAGAAGAAGGTCTCTGCAGTCTAACATCATTAGATTACTTCTTCCATCAATCCATTGTCCATGGATTCACTATTTGGACATATATCAACTATTGAGATTGTCCTAATAAGTGACTTTGCCCTTTTACCGTATTCAGGGTTATCCTTATATACAGTAAATGTCCTGAAAAGTTTCTTCCAAAGATTGACTTTCAGGGCATATTTCCAACACTTTACTACTTGTGATTTAGGTCCACAAAACTATTAGGTGAATCGTTTACCTAAATCTAGCACCAATTATATGTATATATGACACACCCCACCCTCGATACCCACGTGGATACCGAGTGCGAGCGTGCTGGCCGACACTCGTAAGTGACGAAGCCATTAAATGCATGACAACACTTTGTGAAGACGAAATTAAATTGTATTAAAGTTGCAAAATCCGATTTCAATATGCATATGGTTCAGAGCGTACTAAAGTTGAACAGCGGAAACAATAATGAAAAGAGTTCCTAGAATCTCTATCCATAACAGGGATGGATATTATTATAGAAACTGAAAGTAAAAGATAGATCCCTACATGGTCGGGATCGATGTTCAGAGCTGCCACGTAATATCCTCGACTGCGCCGGATGCATTATCACTATGTCCTGAAGGGGGCGCAAAAACAAAAGTGTGAGTGGACAAAAATAAAAGTTTTCGCAAACCTTTCTCTTTTCAACATACTAACCCCCTATTTGAAAACCAGCAGTTGTAGAAATACACTATCATAGTATAGTTCGAAAGATACTTTAAAAGTATACTGTAATATGTCAAAAGGTACGATAACAATAAATCACAGTTCATATTTCCATCAATGTATATATATATAAGGAAAAACCAACACAGGGTATATGCGCGATCACCCATGTACGGGTTGAGGAACAGCCTCTCAATCACCGTACAAGTCCAATACGTTATCCAATCATTTGTACTCCTAGTACCACACACATGTAAGTCCTGGCGCCGCAGCGCGTCACACCCGAGTCCTTACGTAGTGGGGCCTTTTCCCCATAAACAACAATAAACGTAAGACAAGCTTGCACTAAGGTATTTACCGAACAATACCCCTGGAGTACAGTGCGTGTGACCCATACATGTGAGAACTGTCCTATGGCCATGAGAACGGTACTACAACGTAGTGAAAGCATACCTAGTGTGTTTGAAAACATACATACATACTCATGTGTATAGATATAGGAGCCAAAATCCCATTCATAATTCCCTATATCAAATGTTGCATAAATAAAATATTTCCCTCAAAACCATATAATAAAATAACATTTAATATTTATGCGAAAGTGATATCGAAGTATAAAACATTTCATAACATACAACCATACTTTGATAAATAATCCCAACCATCAAATAAATTCATTTCCCAATGTAGATACCATACATAAAACAATTATGGTTGTGTAAACAATTATCAAGTATTGCATATATATTTATAAATAAATATATATAAATAAACATGCTTTGGAAACCATTTAAAACCATGTATAAATCAAATTCAAATCCATTTCTAAACATAGAAATCATTTAAGAAAGCAAAAGTCCACTCACAGGTGATCGGGAGTGAAATCTCCCTCGATGTTGCCCTCCTCGGTGTGCGGAGTCGCAGAATTACCTATTTAATATTAGGGAACAAATTAGAATTTCCCTAAAATAAATTAAAAATAGGCCTAATAGAAAAATACCCCAAAAATAATACTATTTTAGCGAAAACGGGCTCGAAAAACAATTTTCGGAGCCCGAAAACCCTACAGCCGCCATCCACCGCCGCCGGCGCCGCCGTGCGCCGCCGCACGCGCCGGGGAAAGGTCTCACGCGCCGGCACGTGTCGCCACGCGCTGGCACGTGTCGCCACGCGCTGGCACGTGTCGCCACGCGCGGTACGTGTCACCCACGCGCGGCTGACGTCAGCCACGCGCTTGTTGACGTCAGCGCCGTTAAAGTTAATGGAATATACCTTTTTGGACGGAATATGCTGACGCCGTTAGGAATATTCTGTTACCGTTAACGGAATATTCCCTGTCTTCTTCCTTGCGCCGGTCGCCGGAGCCACTGCCGGCGCCGCCGTCCTGGTTCGCCGGAATTTGGGAAATTTTCCGAAATTAATCCAAAACTTCAAAAATTCATATCTTCTTCGTTCTTTGGCCAAAATCAACGTGCCATATATCAAATTGAAGGTATCGACGAGTAGAATATTTTCATACCAATTTGGGGCCATAAAAATGGCCGGAGATGGCCGGAAATTGGCCGGAAACTTCGGGAAACCCTAATTCCGTTCTCCTTCAAAAATGCACCAAATGGGACGTTCTTTATATCAAATTGAACCTACTCAATCCAATAAAAACAATGGTGATGGTCTCGAGGCTTACCTTGGTCTGGTTTGCACAGAAAATAGACGGACAGTTTCCGAAACCGTTCCGAATTCGGTTTGAACGCTCGGGCTCGAGTTTGGAGATTCCAAGATCACAGTCCCGTCCAAAATGACGAGAGGATCACGTTGGTATAAATTTTGGGCGACGGTTTGGTGGTTTTGTGATTCAACCAAGATTAGGGTTTGTCGGTGTAGTTTTGGCCGAGAGAGAAAATGGGAGAGAAAGAGAGAGAGAGGGAAAGGAAAACGTGCAGAATGATTGGGGTGGGTTGGCTGCTGTGCAGCCAGCCAAAAACCCTAATTCCCACACACGGAGTGGAAAATTACCAAAATGCCCCTACACTTTAAAGCTTCGTAAAACGTTCGTTTGAACTCCGAATTGAGTTCCGCTTGCGCCCACCCGTTCGTGTCGACGAGTACATCAAGAATATGTAAAGAAATAAATTTTTACAAGTCGTCACGAAAAGTCAACAAAAGTCAACATTGACCCCTAGGGGTATTTTGGTAATTTCACATAAGTTTTGGGACGGGTTGTAACAATATATCCTAAGTTGGCCACCAAAGAACATAAACATATAAAAGTTTTCTGTAAAGCAAATTCAATTGAACAATCTCACATAAGCAACTCATAATCAAAATTATAAGAATCAAACTTTATTCAATCATAAGAATTCGAATTTAAACTTTGTTCTAACATCAATGTCAACTAGAAACAATTCCAACATAAATCACACAAGGTTACAAAGAAATAGAATGAATTACACCGTGGATGGAAGATGGAGATGGAGGCTTGACGGTTGGATTCTTGAAGCTTGAAAGCAAGTCTTCAATGGTGGATGATGGATGAATTGCTCACGGCTCCTTCTTCTCTTCTTCTTCCTTGCTTGAAATATGTGGAATTGCCCTAGAGGATGGATAGAGGGAGAGAGAATATATTTTTCTCAGAAATCTGTATGGCTGTATAAAATGGTCTCTCCCCTTTTCTAACTGGCTGAATCATCCCCACTAATAGCTATTTATTGATAACATTAAGTGAAAGAAAAATGGTTAAACAATTGTAACTCTTTGGGTGGCCTTTATGCCAATTACTCCCACTTACTCCTCATCTTTAATTTTCCTCAGCTATTTGAATATGTGTTTACTAACTTGTTTTTGGCTGCATGTGTTTTGTTGCTTTCGTTGCAGTTACAAACTGCACAGCATTTTCTGAACCTTTCAGTGTTAAAACGGCCATAACTTCTTCTAGAAAATTGATATGGACAATCCGTGAAATGTTCCAAAAAAAAATAGACATCTGTAGCTTTCCAAGCATATAAGGCACGTTTTTTAATTCATTGTGAGTTGTTCACAACTTGCTTCCAAAGTCATCTGATCTGCACAGGCAGTTTTGACGAATCTGTTACTTAAAATCCACTTTGTGCTATTTTTCTTTTCTTTGCTTGACAGATCCTACAAAACACAAAAACAAAGTAAAAAGCTCAAAAATATAAGGAACTAACTAAAAAAAGACAAGTAAATTTGATGTAAAATATACATAAATATGAGCTTATCATAACCTAATTTTGAGCCAAAACTTCCCAACACTCTTAAATCGACTAAATGACTTAGAAAAGCAAGGATAAGGGCTAAACAATGCTTAGAATGAAGTATAAACATATTAAAAGCGTAGCACAAAGTGCTCCTATCAATTACCCCACACTTAGCTTTTGCTAGTCCCTTAGCAAAATACAAAACAAAAACAAAACACTACTGCCCCTAAATTGTTATCTCAGAATCTCTAAATCCATGGCTTTCAGGTTTTAGCATTTATTTAAAAACATGTCAATTCCCGGTTTGATAAACATGCGTTATTAGTATGAACGAGTAAGAGATGGCAAAAATGTGGCTATGCAGTGAATGATTAGCATGTTTAAAGACAAGTCAACTCAACTCACGGGCATACTCTCAATTTTTACTCAGAAAATGGCTATGCTTAAAAGCTTCACACTCAAGTATACGCAAAAGAATAATTTGTAAATCATTGAACGGTTTGGGTATTTCATCAATAAAAGCAATTTGTGAAAAATTTTCAAAACCTCAAGAAATAACTAAGTGCACAAATGAACCAAAACCATAAGCTCGACTTTTGTACTAACTCTACTAACCAAGGGCTGCCATCTCAAAGATCAAGTAAGGAATTTCACAAAGGTTGTAATGGGGCTAAGCTTGGTTGAGAAGTGAAAGGTAAGGAATTACAAAGATCCTAAAGACCAAGCAGAGCATGTAAAATATGGCCAAATTTCATCTTGTTGGGCCCTCTCTTCATTCTTTTCTCTTATGAAAAAGTACAAAGGCCATATATATCAATGTTGGGCATTTGATTCACAATAACCTCATAATTCAACATAGCAAGGGAACTCAAGCCATTCAATTTTTTTCTTTTCTTTTCCGTTTTTTTTAACGAAATTCAAACAAATATAAACCCACCCCACACTTTAAAATTTACATTGTCCTCAATGTAAGCCCAAAAGTATAAAATATAAATCCTAAGCATGGAATAAGTCTTTGAAAGGAAATCAAACAAACAAATAAACATTTATACAATTCAACGTAAAAAAAAAATGGAGAAATAGAAATGACAAACTCCCGTTGATGGCTCCTTTACTTCTACAGTTGAAATGGGTTGCCTCCCATGTAGCGCTTGATATTTATAGTCCATCGGCCTAGACTTTCCTCCATTTAATCCTCTGGTTGTGAGGTGTTTTGGAGGGGTACTGCCTCCAATTCATGTTCCACAAACGCCTCATAATAGGGCTTTAGGCGGTGGCCATTCACTTTGAACTCATTTCCCGTTTGTTCACTCTTAATCTGTACAGCTCCATGAGAGAACACGTTAGTAATAATAAAAGGTCCAATCCAACGAGAACGAAGCTTACCTAGGAAGAGTTTGAGACGAGAATGGAATAAAAGAACTTTCTGGCCCACAACAAAAGTCTTTCCACGAATCATCTTATCATGGAAGGCTTTTGTTTTCTCTTTATAGATTCTTGCACTTTCAAATGCATCATTCATAATCTCCTCCAACTCTTGCAATTGCAATTTCCTATGAAGCCCAGCCTCATCAATATCCATGTTAAACTGCTTCACGGCCCACCAAGCTTTGTGCTCTAACTCCACAGGCAGATGGCAAGGTTTGCCATACACTATTCTGTAAGGTGACATTCCAATGGGAGTCTTGTATGCAGTCCTATAAGCCCACAAAGCATCCTCCAAACGTAGGGACCAATCCTTCCTGCTAGAATTCAATCTTCTCTAGTATCCTCTTGATCTCACGGTTAGAGACTTCAGCTTGCCCACTTGTCTGGGTGTGATAAGGTGTAGAAACCTTATGTGTGACATCATATTTTCTCAACAAAGCCTCAATTGTCCGATTGCAGAAGTGAGATCCTCCATCACTAATAAGAACTCTAGGCATTCCGAACCCGCTAAAAATGTTAGACTTGATAAAATCTGCAACATCCTTAGAGTCATTAGTTCTAGTGGCCTTTGCTTCCACCATTTGGAAACATAGTCCACTGCAAGTAAGATATAGAGAAACCCATAAGATGAAGGGAACGGTCCCATGAAATCTATACCCCAGACATCAAATATTTCAACAGTTATAATATTAGACAATGGCATTTGATCTCTAGGACCTAGATTTCCAGTTCTTTGGCATCTATCACAAGTTAAACAATAGGCATATGCATCCCTAAATACATTTGGCCAAAAGAATCCAGACTCTAACACCTTAAACACAGTTTTCTTGGACCCAAAGTGACCCTCACATGCTTTAGAATGGCAAAAAGAAAGTATGGCATTTTGTTCGTGTTCAGGTATACATCTCCTAATCAATTGATCAGAACAATATTTCCAAAGATAAGGTTCATCCCAAACATATTGTTTAACAGATTTCTTAAGCCTATCCTTATGAGCACGTGACATGGTATCAGGAATCTTCTTAGAAACAATGTAATTCACAATATCAGCATATCATGGCTCACTTACCTGAATTCCAAAGAGTTGCTCATCTGGAAATGTCTCCACCAAAGGGAGAGGGTCCTCTGCATGCACCAATCGGCTCAAATGGTCAGCAACCACATTCTCACAACCCTTCTTGTCCTTGATCTCCATATCGAATTCCTGTAAGAGTAGGATCCATTTGAGGAGCCTTGGTTTCGCCTCCTTCTTGGACATTAAGTATTTAATAGCTGCATAATCAGTATAGATAATGACTTTAGTACCAAGTAAGTAAGAACGAAATTTCTCAAGTGCAAAAACAACTGCAAGTAACTCTTTTTCAGTAGTTGAATAATTCAATTGTGCATCATTAAGAGTTCTTGAAGCATAATAAATGGCATAGGGCCTTTTGTCCTTTTGTTGCCCTAAAACAGCTCCAACTGCATAGTCATAGGCATCACACATCAGCTCAAAAGGCAAGGACCAATCTGGAGGTAACATGATAGGGGCAGATGTCAACAGCTCTTTAAGCTTGTCAAAAGCTTCTTGACACTCCTTGTCAAAGGTAAACGTCACATCCTTCTGGAGTAGGCGGCATAGGGGTCTTGATTTCTTTGAAAAGTCCTTGATAAACCTCCTGTAGAAACCTGCATGACCAAGAAAAGAGCAAACCTCTCTCACGAAAGTGGGAGAGGGTAAGTAAAGTACAAGGTCTACCTTAGCTTTATCAACCTCTATACCCCTAACAGAGACAATATGTCCTAGAACTATCCCTTGCCTAACCATAAAATGGCATTTTTCCCAATTTAACACAAGGTGAGTTTCCATGCAACGTTTAAAAATTATTTCCAGATTATTAAGACAATCATCAAAACTTTTTCTGAAAACAGAAAAATCATCCATGAATACCTCTATGATTTTCTCAATATAATCTGAAAAAATACTTACCATACATCTCTGAAAGGTACCTGGGGCGTTGCAAAGTCCAAAGGGCATGCGACGATAAGCAAACGTCCCAAATGGGCAAGTGAATGTCGTCTTCTCTTGATCCTCATTGGCTATGGCAATTTGATTGTAGCCTGAGTAGCCATCCAAAAAGCAGTAGTAGTCATGTCCAGCTAGGCGCTCAAGCATCTGATCAATGAATGGAAGAGGAAAATGATCTTTCCTTGTGGTTGCATTGAGCTTCCTGTAGTCGGTACACATTCTGTGGCCTGTAACTGTCCTCTGGGGTACCAGCTCATTCTCAGCATTTTTCACAACAGTCACTCCAGACCTCTTGGGCACAATTTGAACTGGGGACACCCATTTAGAGTCTGAAATGGGATATATCACGCCACAATCTAGGAGTTTGATGACCTCCTTCTTCACAACTTCCATCATTGGAGGGTTGAGACGACGTTGAGACTCTCTAGTGGGTTTGGACCCCTCCTCAAGAAGTATCCTATGGACGCAAGTTGTAGGGCTGATCCCCTTGATATCTGCCAATGTCCATCCTATGGTGGTCTTGTGTCTCTTCAACATTTCCACCAACTTATCCTCTTGTGAAGACGTAAGTGCAGATGACACAATCACTGGTAAGGTCTCCTTATCCCCTAAGTAGACATACTTCAAGTGGTCTGGAAGAGGTTTCAGCTCAAGTTCTGGGGCCTGGATCACTGAAGGTAAAGTCTTATTAGCAGATAACTGAATGGACAAAGGTAGAATAGACTTACCTACAAAGGGTGATGCCTCAAGGAAGGACACGTTCTCAATGATTTTCTCCTCACAAGTGTCCTTCAGATCATCCTCTGGAATGGTGACGCCATTTTTGGTGTAGCCTACTCCATTCTCAAGGGTAGTGACTAAGGTATCCTCATGCATAATGTCAAACATTTTCTGCGCAAGTTCATCCAAAATATCAATAGAAAAGCAATCATGAACATCTAAGGGATACCTCATGGCTTCAAAGATGTTGAAGTCAATAATGTCACCATCGAATTCCATGGTAAGAGAGCCAGCATACACATCTATTTTCGTCCTGGCCGTCCTTAGGAAAGGGCGACCCAATAGTAAAGGCGTCGAATTCATAGGAGAGTCCTCCATTTCCAGCACATAGAAGTCAGCTGGAAAGATAAGATGGTTAACCTGCACAAGCACATCTTCCAACAAACCTCTAGGGTATGCATTGGACCTGTCAGCTAACTGAATGATAACATTATCAAATTTTAGCTCTCCTAGACCTAGGGTTTCATAAACAGAGTAGGGCATAACATTAACAGATGCTTCTAGGTCTAGCATGGCATTCTTAAAGTTTAAGTTACCAATAGTGCAGGGAATGGTGAAGCTTCCAGGATCCTTACATTTTGGAGGTAGCTTCCTCTGAATGAGGGCAGAGACGTTCTCACTTACCTTTACTACTTCCTTCTCACGATTGATCCTCCTTGTAGTACATAGCTCCTTTAGGAACTTGGCATATTTGGGTACCTGCTTGATGGCCTCGAGGAGGGGAGGTTCACTTGCACTTTCTTGAAAGTTTCCAAGATAGCTTGGTCACTTTCATCCTTCTTAGATTTGGCAAATCTGCGTGGGAAGGGTATGCAAGAAGAATGAGAGTTAGCAATAACCAAATTTGAAGAGTTAGAGATTGTACCTTTATTTTCCGGATTTGCCTTAGGAAGTGGGGACCTTCTAGCTTCTACCCTGGACGTTGCAGGGTCTTTCTCAATGCCATTCTTGGAGGGCTCTTCTTCATCCTCAGCTTCAACGTTCACTTGGGCTTCTTTGGATCTCTTGGGTTGATCCACAAACACTCTTTCACTCCTTGTAGTAACCACTGATGCATTCTCCACATTACCCTTAGGGTTATGTATTGTGTTACTAGGGAGCTTCCCAGTTTCGTGAATCTTACTCATGAAGTCCACAACTTGGCCCATTTGCTTCTTAAGGTCTGCAATATCCTTAGTATGGGTCTGTTGTCCTTGGATTAAAGCCTGTGTAGAACTAGTCAATGCCTCAAACATCTTGTCATAGTTGGAATTCGAATTCCCTGAGTTCTGTTGAGGAGGCATGTAAGGATTTTGGAAGGAAGGCCCTTGAGGACGTTGGAAGTTCCCTCCCAGAGGGTTCTGGATGTTATCATTGTTGGTCCACTTGAAGTTGGGATGGTCCCTCCATCCAGGGTTGTAGGTATTTGAATAAGGATCATACCTTGGACGTTGAGGTCCCCCTTGGAATCCTTCAATAGCATATAAAGATTCCCATCCTCCATTATTAATGAGTTGGGGGCATTGATCAGTCACGTGCCCTTGCATAGAGCATACCCCACAAGCTATGGTTGCACTTGGTCCCTTGGTCTTACAACCTGGTTCACAAGTAGAGTGAGCTTATTCAATTTGTCTTCAATGGCTGCATTCGTGCTCACCTCATGTACCCTACGAGTATTGTGTCTTACACCCTCATATTGTTGGGCATTTAGGGCACGATTTGCTATAAGTTCTTTCCCTGCAGCAGGTGACTTGTCAACAAAGGCTCCCCCAGCTGCAGCATCAAGCATTTGCCTTTCCAATGGCAAGAGTCCCTCATAGAAACATGTGAGTAATGTCTCGTCTTTCATCTGATGTCAGGGACATTGTGCAAGTAAAGACTTAAACCTGTCGTAATAAGCAGCGTAGGACTCACCATGATCTTGCTCAATACCACTTATCTTCTTCCTAAGTGTGATGATCTTCGAAGCTGGGAAGAACTTCTCCAAAAAGGCCTTCATCATTGAGTCCCATGAAGTGATATGTCCAGCAGGAAGCTCATATAGCCAATCTTTGGCTCTGTTAGCTAGGGAGAAGGGAATTGCCTTCAACTTAAGGATATTCTCATCAGCTCCTAGGGGTTGCATGGTTATGCAGACAGATTGGAACTCACGGAGATGCTTGTTAGCGTCCTCCACACTTAGGCCATGAAACATAGGTAGCTTGTGAATTAATCCACTCTTCATCTCAAACTCTGCAATTCTTCCTGCTTCAGGGTCAGGGTAAATAATGCTCGAAGGAAGTCCTCCTTGGACCACAGACGAGGAAAGTTCCCTAATAGACTGATTAGCATTTTCATCCATTTCCTCTTGTTCTTCAACGACTTTTTGTAGTGGTGGAGATGTTGATCCTGTAGATTCCTCTTGTGACTCAAACTGTAGAGCTAACAAAGGGCTTTTAGGAGGGTCCCAAGTTGGATTCTTGAGTCTTTCAATCCTTGCAGCGATCTCAGCTAGTTGAGCTTGGCTATAGGGTGCGGTCATTCATAGAGGATCTGAAGGTTCAAATTAATTACAAATTAGTATTTACAATATAATAAAGAAAAACAAGAATAAAGTAACAACATTACAACAAAAACGTGTTAAATTGTAACAAAAACGTCACCAGTATATATACACAATTAATTTTTTAATTATTTACAAGTATAATGCGTAATAACAAGTAATTCTTTATATTTTACAATTTAATTTCCAACACTTAGGTACGGGAACAGGGAATCTCGATGTGCAATGGGACTGAAACAACTACCCTTATTCGAGAGTATGTTTTATCCAATATACCATGATGTGTCTCAACCATTTCTTTTGTTATAAATATCATTGATATTAAATTAAATTCCGAGCGGTAAATCAAGTAGACCTGCGGCCCAAGTATGGTCGCCTAGACACAAAGTCTCTCCTACATCTTTTGGGCAACCTTACTGAAATGGCCAGGTAGGGGAGGGCGACCACAAGAGGCATGAACCATTTTGGCGGAGCTACTCCCACATTGTGGTTTACGCTCACTTGTAAGCACTTCTGGATCCAACAAACCCGTCATGAACGTTGTCCCCAATCCTGGACACCATCCCACATAAGCTATACTTACTAAGATGGAAAAGGTCCTAAGTACGAAGACAGTTCGACAAATGTTAATAAAGGCCGCCCTCAACCTTAAGGGACCTAAACTAGGCACCAATAAGGGGTTTAGGCCAGTATTAATAATTGCGACTTCACCTATTCCTCTTGAATTTACAACTCACAATTAAATTCGTGTTCAATAATATAAATAACAACCTAAGTAGTTAACTAAATTTCGAGAATTACAAACAAGTAAAAAAAATTTCTTTTTCTTTTTCTTTCAATTACATTATAGACAGAACAAATATTCATAATTTAACAAGTGATTTTTCAATCCCCGGCAACGGCGCCAAAAATTGATACGCTCTTAGTAAGTGCATAATTTAACCCTAAAAATGTTATCATTAGTATATGGTAAATAGGGATCGTTCTAATCCGGGGATTGAGGGTACACCTGTCAATAAAAATACAAAGTATATTATTTACAAAAATAAAAT
>CM031086.1:22510931-22521703 GCA_018257905.1 Gillenia trifoliata
ATGCGCAGATGCGCCAGCTTCACGTGATTGTGTATATGAGCGTTTATCTTATAGTTTTATAATGTGGTGTTTTCACCGATTTTCACTGATGCCACGGGGGCATTTATTTGGTTTACGGGTTTTCCGTAGATCCTTATTTTACGAACCTTCGGGTAAAGTATTTTAATGCCGAACGGTGACTTTCCGCCCGTTTCGGACGGTAAGTATATTTCCGTACTTACCTCGTTTTCTACCTACTATTATAGTACGTTTTCTGAAACGGTTTTCCAACCAACTACTTGATTTTGACGGCGAGGGGTTACTATTTTCAGAAAACAAAGGTTTTTACAAAAATGACTATTATTGGCCCACTCACCCTTCTGTTTTTGCGCCCCTCCAGGTTTAGTGGCAGGAGTTGTCTACGTTCGAGGCGGTGGTATGACGAAGCTTTAAATTCCTTGGTATTTTATATACTCTGTATCCCGTACTATGTACGATTACTGTTGTTTAAATTCTTCCGCTCGTACATTTGTGTACATTTGAATCTTAATTTATTCAATTATTCCTTAATTCTTTCAAATTGGCTTTCGTCACCCTACGTGGTGTCGGCCAGCACACTCGACTTTTGGGTGTCCACGTGTACATCCGGGTCGGGTTGTGTCATAGATTATATAATTTTGTGCATTAGAAAAATTCATAAGAGTAGACACAACCACACATATACACATGAATATTGTTTCTTTGTATACATATTTTCTGCATTATTTACAAATCATCATGGAATTATTATATTAAATTTCTTCACTTTTTTCTTATATGTGTTATATCAGTCGGCCAAATAAATATGCTAGTCTTTCTTATATTAAAATTCGAATTATCATTTTTATAAACTAAAGTAGTATAGAATATCAGTCTTAAAATTTCAATTTTTTTGCCAAATACGTTAACTTTCAAGAAATGTGTATTTTTTATTTGGGGATCAAATTTAGGTGGTACGTACTATTCAATAGTATGTTCATTGAATGATTCAAAATTCATATTTAGCTCACCGCAAATTAATTTAAAATTATTTATTTATACGTACTACCCAAAATTTTATTTTTCCTAATTTGATCTTATGAAATCTAAATCTTTGTGGTGTACCTCCACAAAGATCTTATTTTCCCAAACCCTAGAAATTCACAGTTTACTGTGACAAGCTAAGTGAGATTTGCTGCATTTAAGTTCCCTTCCTCTGTTTTCACTGACCTAAACTACTCCATGACGTGTGCCTTGGGAACCCACCACATCACAAAAATATTATCTTCCTAATAAACAACCAAAATATATTATTAAAAAGCAACAAATATTTCCCAAAATTTTAACTTTAACAATAACATTTTCCCAATTTTATAATTTAAATTAAAAAACAATTATGGTGGACCTCTCGAGGCACAGAAGGCACAGAAGGCCCAGGTGATACCCACTGCCACACTCATCCGTAACCTCCACATTTTTTTTCCTCCGTCTCCCTATAAATACCAATCTTACTCACCTTTCCTTCCCAAAACTACTCACAAAACCCACTGATTTTTCACTTGCGATCTTCTTCTCTCTCTCTCTCTCTCTAAAAACCCAAGTGATCAAAAGCACAAAAGATACCAGCTTTTTAGAGAAATGGCTTCTGTTTCTGTACCTGCTGCTGGCGGCAGTGCTTCTACTGCAAGTGCTCCTCATCACCATCCGCCTCCCTTTTACTTCGACGAGAAGTGGAAGCTGTCGAAGAAAGAAGGGCCGTCGAGATCGAGCCGTTCATCGTCTTCTATTAATCTGATGAAGAATTCATCGCAGTCGAATCGACGGTGCTCGTTTTCCAGAAAGTGTGCGAGGTTGGTGAAGGAGCAGAGAGCTCGGTTCTACATCGTGAGGCGCTGCGTCACCATGCTCATCTGCTGGCACGATTACAGCGATTCATAAAACAGAGGAGAAAGAAAGGAGGATCTAGAGAGAGAAAGTTGCAAACTTGCAATCTTTTGCCTCTGTTTTTGTTAGATCTTTTTGGGGTTTGATTGCTACTGAAAACCCAGTTCAGAGTCAGTTTTTTTTTTCTTGAGGAACGAGCAGGAGGAGAAAGATTTATACTTGTACATAAATTTTGGCTCTGTTTTTATTTTTATTTTTAATGGGGGTTAGGATTTAGATTTTTTTTCCCTTTTTTGGCCTCTGAATCTCCATGCAAAGGAGATAAGATGGGTTCTTGATGTTAATTTCACTGCTACTATCTGAGAATTATGGGAAATATTTCAATGAAAATAGAGGTATTGAGGTCTAATTCTTCCCTTATTTTCCTTTTGATTTTCTTGCTATTTATGGTAAAATTCTTGCTTTTTCTGGGTTTGGTTAATCAGATGATCTTGAATTTTGAGTTTGAAGTGATGGGGTTATGGTTGAAATATTTTATTTAGCATAAAGAGAGGGGGAGATTCCATTCAACTGTTATTGCAGGCTTGCAGTTGATGCAATTGTGTGGATCTGGTGAGCTTGGCTGACACAAGTAGGATTAATAATTCATTAAATTTATATTTCCTTAAATGTTAATGTGAATCATGGATGTTAGAGATTAATATAAAATTGGGAAATTCTCAGTAGAAGATGGACCAACATGGGAGAGAGAGAGGGTGCAGCAACTTATTGAAAGACGGTGATTTTTACAATCTTGTTTTCTTCTTTTGCACTCGTTTGGTTGTTTTTGTCTCTTAATTTTCATATTTGTAAATAAAGGAGTAAATGAAAAACGGAGTTTGAAAACAATATAATGTTAAATTGTAAACTACTTTAATTTAAAGAAACATCAAAAGCGAGATGGAATTTTGAATTTTATCTTATTTTGCAATATGACATTAAACTGTAAACTACTCTAATTTAAGAAGACATGGTTTCGAGTAAGGAATGATGTTAAATTGTAAATTACTCTAATTTACGTAAACAGGGTTTTGAGCTCGAACATAAAAGGAAATTTTGAATTTTTGCTTATTTTACAATATGACATTAAATTGTAAACTATTTCAATTTACAGAGACATAGTTTCGAGCAAGAAAAAATTTTAAATATAGATTTAAGATGACAAACATACTAATTTAACTAACCATTTAATTTTTTTATCACAATGCACAAAATATGCCCTTTTCTTGCATTACAGTTTCAATGTTGTACGAAATATGGTAAAAGAAGTTGTGTGCAACCAAAGCATAATGCAATCAGCCTGTCACTTCTAATAAGGCTGATATAGCTGGAGAAGTAAATTTGGGGTGGCAGGGGTGGGGGGGGAGCGGCTCTACCTCCAATGCTTCGGCGACCATAATGACGAATTTGTCCTAGATATTTTAGGTGTTTGACCAGTAGAGGACCACTTTGACCTCTTATCTAGTATAGCTGGACAGGGGCAGTCTTGGAACCTTCCCCCCTCATCGTTTGTATATATTTTGCTATTCAGATTCCCAAACTGCTTGCTGACATGTGAGGGAGTCTGGATTAATATACATGTGTATTTACGTCAATTCAAAAGTTTACAGCTGGTTTTGTTCCTAGTTTATACTTTGGGTTTCATTTCCATGGTGGTAGCGATGTCGTCATGGATCTGACCATTCGTTAAAATATGAGAAGCTTTCGAAATCTTAAAGCTGAAAATACTGAAATAAGTAATGCAACATTAATAATAATTTGTTAAAATAAGTAAAAGCTACAGTTAAATATATTAAATTGTGGTGTGAAAGTATTTCTCCTTGTATTGCATCATCTAAAGGTATACAATAGCATACATTTATACAAGGATGTAAAGCTATTCTAGGTAAACTATAGCTGATTCTATGCCATTACAATCTTCCTATAATCTCTCCAAATATCTCCAAATCATAACGTCGACTATTTTATTTCCCTTTTACCATTCCCTCAAGTTGGAGTGTGGATGTCAATGACACCCAACTTGCTAAGATGAGAATGGAAGGCCTAAGTGCTCTTAACTAGCCGTAAATATGTCGCCTATCTGGTTCTCGTTTGCACATGAGCGGTCTTGACTTCCCCCTCTTGAATCTTTCTAACCGTGTGACAAATTCAGCTTCTATATGTTTGGTCCGCTCATGGTATACCGGATTGGCCGCACATGTGTATGCCTTTGATTGTCAGCTGCACGCTTTGCTGTTCGTGATGTACTTAATGCATCCCTTCAACAAGAATCTGAGCCAAGTAAGCTCACAAGTGATTGCAGCCCATGGAGCGATATCTCGGCCTCTCGCCGAAGATCTTGCGACCGTAACTTGCTTTTTTACTCTTCCATGATATAAGTGATTTTCCAAGGAAAATACAAAAGCCTCGTCACCGATCGACGTGTGATTGGACATCGAGCCCAATCCGCATCACGTAGGGGCCGATTAAATCAAGTTGGCTTCCCTAAGAGAACAGACCTTGTCCCGGTGCTTCCTTTAGATATTGGTGAGACGATGAGCCGCCTTTAAGATGATGAAGCTTGGTTCTTGCATGAACCGACCGAGAGTGTTCACCGAATACGTAATCCCGGTCTTGTGATTGTAAGGTGTAGACTAATTTTCCAATCAAACGATACTTAGTTGGATCTTTAAGTGCATCAACGCCCGTTGTCACAACACCAAGTCTGAATTCCATAGGTACCTTGGCGTGCTTTGCCCGAGTAGTCCAAATGCCTTTCCTCCGCATATCTAGGTGTACTTACGTTGACAAATAGAAATTCCGCTAACGTGCAACTTCGCCAAGGAAGTATTTTAATGGTCCAAGATCCTTAATGGAAGCAAGCAATCACGAGGAATTTCGAGATCACTAATGGAGGCCTCATCATTCCCCTCGTAATAATCATGTCGTCAACGTAAAGTAATACAATGGTGATGGAATTTTTTCGAACCCGTGTAAACAATGAATAATCGCATGGGACTCAAGTGAAAACCAATCTCTTGAATGGCATATGAGAATCGTTGAAACCAGCCGCGAAAAATCGTTTGAGTCCGTAGAGCAAGGACTTGTGAAGTCGACAAACCATGGTCTCCCCCGCGACGATAACCGTGGAGGTGGGAGCATATAAACTTCCTCATGGAGATCGCCATGAAGGAAGTTGGCATTTTGCACATCCATCCGATGTAAAGACCAATTACGAACCGCAGCAATGTACTAAAAGGCAACTGACAAAGGATAAGTTTAGCAATCTGGGGCGAATGTCTCCTTATAGTCGATGCCCTCGCGTTGTGTAAACCCTTGGCGACTAGGCGAAGCTTTCTAGCTCGATGGCACCATCGTAACGATACTCCTGACTCAAGATCCATTTGGCAAACATCAGACGTCGCGAGGGGGCAACTAACCATGGTCCAGCCTGGGTTGTCTTCGAGGGCCTCGAATTTCATTGCATGGCGCAAGCCACTTAGATCATGACGAGCCCGGTCATAAGAAGTCGGGTTCGACTCGCATGAGATATTGTGCACAAAAGACGAGTGAGCATGTGATAACCTGGTAGTAAAGAGACATACCGTTGGTGTTGGATATCGTGTACTGCACACGGAGGGAAGAGGGCGTCACTGGGTGCAAGCAAAGCAAAGCATGATGAGTGTGGTAGTCACGAGATGTTGTGGAGGTGTTTAGGGCGGTCTGAGCTGACTGAGGAGTGGGAGGGTAGAAGTAGGGAGAGGGTGTGGGTGGGGTGGAGAGTGGCTAGTGAAGGAGTAAGGCTGTGGTCCTGAGGTGTTTGGAAGAGGTAGGAATCGGAGAGGATGGGTGGGAGGTGGTCACTCATGAGGAAGGGGTAAGACAGAGAGTCCGGGGCTTGAGACTCGGGGGAGGCGGGCAAAAGGGAAATGTGTTCGTGGAAGATAACATCACGAGAGGTGAAGCACCTTCTTGCTATCGAGGTCGTAGACACGATAACCCTTTTGGCCGAGTGGGTAACCAAGAACGCAACACTGTCGTGCACGTACATCAAACTTGTGCGAGGGAGTAAGGTTGGTTGCATAACTCAAAACACCCAAAACCCGAAGATGAGAATAGTCTCTGGGAGGTGCCGCAAATGTTCGTAGGTGATTTGTGGGAAAGTAATGGTGTAGGGAGACGATTTATGAGGTAACAGTTGTCTGGATACTTCCCCCAAAACTCGCAAAGGAGGTTGGCTTGAAACGTAATGCACGACCGACATTCAAAAGGTGGCGGTGTTTGCGTTCAACTACCCCATTTTGTCGAGGGGTGTGTGCACAAGTATGTTGAAAATGGTGCCATGAGTGTCCAAGAAAAGTACGCATGGCGACAAATTCTCCCCCCATTATCGCACGCGTAGTTTTAATGTCTCGATTAAATTGTAAAGCTTTGACCCAAGAAAAGAAAGACCGCAATAAGCCTTGTGTATCCGATTTGAAACGCATTAAATGTACCCAAGTGAATCGAGTAAAATCATCTACAATGGTAAAGGAACATCGTGCGCCGAGTGTGTATGAACTTTGTGCTGGCCCTGTATATCACAAGAATCAAATCAAAAGGCGCAACCGATTTTATTGAACTGGAAACAAAAGACAATCGAGTTTGCTTTGCTAAAGGGCAAACATCACAAACATGGTGAGAATCAAATATGATTTCTGTGGATGGTCCGGGATGTAGAAAGTGGAGCAGGGCCTCGGGCGACGTGGGTGTCCAAGCGTTGGTGCCGAGTCCCGAGGTACCTAACATGGTGGGCAAGGTGGGGATTGTAGCTTGGTGTCGTAGTAGAGACCATTAAATTGCTTGCCCAAAGCCACCGTCCTCTTCGTATCCATGTCCCGCACGACACAAAAATCCGGATAAAGATCACAATGCAGCCTGAAAGTTTCCCTCAGTTATTTTGCTCACGTATAACAAGTTCACATGGAATTTAGGCACATGTAAAACGCCCTCGAGAGATATCTCTGTGATAAGTTAACAGCATCCAATATTGTCTATGGCGCCGTCCTCCATCAACCCAACAAAGTCAGACAGGTTTTAGTTTTATGATTTAATTCGGTGATGTATGGAAATATGACGGCTGCTCCGCTATCCACAATCCAATACAATGTGGAATGTGGATCGTGTTGTGCAAGATGGTGGATGTATAGACTCGTGGCATTTGCGAATGGCCGAGTTGTACCGCTCTTATTTCGAAGTAAGGCGCAGCCGATTGTACTCCTCGCTGCGAACGTCGGAAAGGCAAATGCTGAGGTCGACGCCGTAGTTGTGGCTTGCAACCGAGGTGCCGTAAACGTTGTGAGAGGTTGGGGTTGGACGTCTGCCTGGGCCGCACTTGCTTTCCATGCCATTTGTGACCTTCAGAAAACCAATAAGAAAAAACATCGCTCTACCTGATGTCCTCCTTCACAAAGAAATTTCGCAGATTGGATGTCTCTGCGTGAATTAGGATTAGTGCTGCTCACACCATGATTTCCTTTTGCGTCATTGTATGACTTGTCTCGCATGGCATAAAGTACGGCTCTCACGACGGCACGCCACATCCATTTGGCGTTCGTGTCAAGTATGACCAACCCATGTGTTCTTCGTATCCTAAGTGGATTCATCATCAAGATTGATCCGTATGGTCGAGTAATTTTCATTCAACCCCATTAAAAATTGCATGACTTTTTTTCTTTTTCCTCCCTTTCTCGCACGCATTTGGGACTCTACATTCATTAAGCAATTGGCTCCTGTACGATGCCAATTCATCCAAACAGCTTTCATTTGTGTAGTAATCCGAAACGCGGCAATTGTCCCGTTGTTCGACAATCTCTGTCGGATTTGATAGATCCTTGAATCGTTGCCTTGTGAGAATCGATCCTCAAGGTCCTTCCATGCCGTCGAGGCCGATTTGCGCAGTATACCGCGTGGCAATGTCAAGCCAGACAGATTGCCATATCCATGACAAGACCATGTCGCGCATCTCCGCCAAGTCGATACTCACTGGTGACTGCACTTTTGATTGATCCATCAATGAACCCTAGTTTGTTCTTGGCGCCGAGAGCGATACGTACGCGAGCGTGCTCCACCGGGCCCATAGTTGTGTCCATCAAGTACCATGAGACTAAAACAAGGTTTGGTGAATCTGTTGTATGACAAGATGATCGTATGCATGTGGCATCCCCGTCGTTGGTTTTTCGTTGCTCATGTTGGCCGTGGTCAGTGGAAAGAAGAATTAGTGGTAGTGTTTGCGCAAGGTGACGAGAGTCACCAAGATCGTGCTCGATGCCATATTAAATCAGGGTGTGAAAAAGTATTTCTCTGTATTGCATCATCTAAAGGTATACAATAGCATACATTTATACAAGGATGTAAAGCTATTCTAGGTAAACTATAGCCGATTCTATGCCATTACAATCTTCCTATAATCTCTCCAAATATCTCCAAATCATACCGTTGACTATTTTATTTCCTTTAACAAAATATCTCGTTTGGAGACGAACTTACATGAAACGGGCTTATCGCCACGTGATCGCCTTAGACCACAATACATTGACAAGTGTAAGTTTTTCTCCACATAGCAATGCATTATTAGATCAGACGTCACGTGACAAAGGAATCGCATTTCATATAAGTTGTTCTTCCAAAAATTTGAGAACATTTCATGTTCTCGATGTATTTTACGTGATTAAGATTTTTGGATGTTAAACTGTGAGTCAATGATTTAATCACAAAAATTTAACAATTAAAAATTCTAACGTTGGAGATACACTAGGAATTCCCAGAGTTTTCGAGCAGTGGAAATTTGAATTAGAAAAACTTGGTATTTGGTGGTAGGGAGTGGCAAGTTGGGCATACTGGCTGACAAGGCAGCAGCAAATATCTACACATGGTTCACACACTCGAAGTCTTTCCTTGTTAAGAAAGAAAGAAAAAAAAAGCACAAATATTGCTCTAAGTAGATAATTTTCCTTTTTTGAAAAAAGCACGAATATTGTTTTTTCCTTGTGTTCCTATACTTTCGAAGGAGTGTGTGCGGTCTGATTTTGGGGACTGGCTACAGTGCTCGCAAGCATTGAATGCTCACACCGATCTCACCCTCCTTCTCCTTCTCTCTCCTCCCTCCACTCTCTTTTTAATGGTGAGATCAGTGTGAGCATTCAATGCTTGCGAGCACTGTAGCCTACTCCGTGATTTTGATCGAGTTTATCCTAAACTTGAGGCGGAATAAATGATAATAAAACGGTTTGGTTCGATTTAATTTTAGCAAAAACCTTTGAGGAAACTAAACTAAAACAAGCTAATTAATTTTGGATGGCTTGTTCAATTTGGCTCCATTGTTGATTACTATATAGAATTACGAAAATTAAGTATATTTTCATGTTTTAAACTACTTAAATTATAAACTTCTTGCACGATCTTCACTAATTATATAGTATTAATAATATTTTGTAGATATACAAATACTTGAAACAAATTTTTGATGGGGATCACAACTCCTAAGCTTATATTATCTCGTGTTCAATTTCTCTCTTCTTGACATTGTGCGTATAAAAAGAAACATATGTATACTGAAAAACAAATATCGTACAATAGTCATAATATTTTTTTAAAATACAATAATAATAGTTAAACGTAATAAGTTGAGCCTTCACACTTAAAGTTTTATATACATAGTTTGAAAAGCAAATATGTTTACTCTATATTTTTTGAGGTAGGGTTTGTAAAATAGTAAACCTAATCATAACTCATGCATTACCATTTCCCACGCTTTGCTTTTTCGCTATTTTTTTGGCTTTTCTTTTCCTCCATCTCTATTTTTTTTCCTTTTTTTTTTCCTATCATTGTCTTTTATTATTGTTATTTTCTGATGGTTGTATTATCTATATATCCATTGGTTGCGGAGGTCAAAGAGAAAGCTTTGCTTTGCTCAAACGTAATCCTTTTTATGCACTTTAATTAGAGGCAATCAAACAAACATCAATTCGAAAGATCATGCTTGATTAGGGTTTTGACTGTTAATCATTTGGGATTTAGCTTGGCGTGCCAAAGGAGCAGAAAACGAACAAAAAGAAAGGGAAAAAAAGGATCTCGCGTTGGACTTTGGAGAGGTAATCCAAAGGACCCAATAGATTCATCAAGGAAAAAGTGAGAATCAAATCTTCACACAAATCTAAACCCACTTTTTCCTTTGGATGATGAGAAATGTCAGTGGATTTTTAGATGTCCCTTGGACCATAAACGGAATAATGATCCTTCCTTTTTATTCCATCTCATTAACTTTAGTTTTGCTACGTTTGAAGTATTGTTTCAGAGAACTATATGATATCAAAAGCTAGAGTTGTGTTAGCAACAGTCGTCACATACATGTTATTAGTTTAAAATTTTTAAGTTATTAATCATGCATTGTACTATTTACTTGGTAAGGACAACTGCTAAGGACAACTGTAAAATTTTGCTAAGGACAACTGCTTATCCGCAAGTTAGACAACGTATGTATAGTAAATGCATTGTTACTCTTGCATGCCTTAAAAAATTAGAAATGCCCGCGACCAATATCGATCCAAAGTAAATTTTTATTAATAGGGACAGCTTCATTAAAAGCCCAGTACATGAAGTTGGTCCGAAGAGCCAACTTCATTAAAAGCCTTGTACGAGATTCTTGACACTTCGCAATTAGAGACGCTGGCCCACACTTATCCTTTCTTTGGGGGCACTGATCAAGATTTTTCATGCCTTGTGGCCCCATCATAAAAACCATACTAAGCCCCGTTTAGGGTTGCTTAAATTTTTTTAAAAGCTGCTTGTTAAAAAAGTTTGGTCCTAAGAGCAACTCCAGTGTTGCCCACCTC
>CM031086.1:22521803-22567329 GCA_018257905.1 Gillenia trifoliata
TTTCCCCACTTATAAATTACATATATTCAACGTAGAAATTTCATAATTGAAGCCGTTTAATCTTTTAATTTTCATTTGAAGATCATCCCTACAAAAAACTTTTCAATCGGTGATCGTTTAGCCGTCTAAATGTATCAAATAAATCGACGATGTAGATAGCAAGTAGCATATTCATAATGAACCGTTAATTTATTTGATATATTTGGATGATTAAACGATCACCAATTTGAATTATTTTTTTGTAGGAATCAAATGAAGATTAAGATATTGAACGGTTCCGATTATGAAATTTCTACGTTGAAAATACATTATTTACAAGTTGGAGAATGAGTTCATTCCCATTGAAGGGATGCAAACATTATCCTTGATTTTTAAATGTAAAGAATGTCATTTTCTTGGTATAAACTGTAACCATTGGAATAATCCATTAGTTAGTGACTAAGCCTCACTACTCGTCATATTATTGATGGAACTTATTCATGTTTGCATGTTCATGAACGACTAAAAGAAGTTGATTCCGAAATAAATAACGGTGCATGAGTAAATGCTAAATCACTTGAGTTACAAGTTCGACATCCAACAAATTAACTAAATATTTAGAAAATTAAATCAGCACTAATCAAATCCACACATGTGAAATACCCTCATTACGCACCCAACACAAGCAAGTCTTTAATTCTTAGTAAAAAAAGAGATTCGATGAACAGAGAAAAAATGCCATGTCCTTGTTCTTCTTTTTCCCTGCAACAAACCCATTTACTTTTTTAGGTGTTTAGGACGACGAACCCAACCAAATGGGAATCATGAGGGAAGGTGATTCCTTTACATGATTATTCAAAAATCTGTACACGTGTCTCCGCGTACAACTTTCTAAACCAGGATTATGGTATAATTAATTGTTTCTCTGGTTTGAATATAATTGTTTGTGTTGTTTTGTCCCGGATTTAACAAAGCGCCCCCACTTAAGCATAAGGTTGCATAATTTAAATTTTGGGGTTCAGTAAAATTGCGCCGGCAATGCGGACTTGATTTCTGGTGTGAGGATGTAAAGAGCTGTCTTGATCAAAAAATTAGAAAAAAAATCTTATAAGGTTTATAAGAAGTTTGATCACTTTTTTAATTGTCAATTGGTTTTCGGTTTGGAATCTCAATTCCTTTTATGGTATCATGGCATGCGAAACTTAATAATCATATGTGCTCTATGTTATGATTAGTTAAATGCTTTTAGGATTTGAACTTCAACTTTCATCATGATATCATACCATGCTCGTCCATGTGTGAACTGCTAAGTTTACCAACCACACATACTCTATGACAACCAGCTAAATGATTTTCAGATCGAAACCTCAATTCATTCACGCTACCAAGATGCATTCGCCCAAATATAAAGCTCAACAATCACACGTGACAAATGAACTCTTTGTACAAAAGGTATTTGTAGTCTGGGCAACTCAAAACACCTTTTTGTTACTTCAGATGCAAACTCTTCCCTTTTTTGCCTGGCCATTTCAATATGCAACAATCATTATGCTGTAGTTAATGCAATGCAGCCCATCAAAATGTGTACCACCAAACTGGACCCAATGACTTAAAAGATTATAGTCCTTCAGTTTGGGCCCTCTTTTCAGGTCCTATTGAACCAGCCAAGGCTAGGCAGCCATTGAAGTAGAAATTGATTCAGCATCCACGTTCTATCGTCTAAGCCATGGATTGCAATTTAGAACGTGTTTTATGCACACTATGTTTCTGGACACTCCTTTTTATTTATGTCTTCTCGTTTGATTTATTCAACTCAAATACTTGTAAAAGAAAATGAGCAAAGTGTGTAGAAGGAGATAAAAAATATGTGAAAATCATTTTAGGGGTGGGCAAACAAGCCTTGAACCAGCGGGTCGGGGTGGGTCCAAGCGCATTTGCACGGGTACAGGGTAGGTCTAAATATTTTGAAGAAACAACCGGACGGGGCGGGGTGGGTCCAAAAACATAAACAAACGGAGCCCCGATCCGGACCGTGACAACCATTGAGAGGAGATTAAATCTCACCTAAACCCGCTCAAGTGTTCCTAAAACTCAAACAACTCAAAAGAATAAGGGAATTGTGGTAATATTTTTAAACTCAAATTAATACACTTCATGATTCAATCAATTCAACTTGTACTGGCGGATGTGCGGTGCCCCTAATCCGAGGAGGGGGCTCGGCCTTGAAAATATGTGAGATGAGAATAATATGATATTTTTTAAAAAAAATTTCTTGCAGATTCAATGAGGAATTATGTGTTGGAAATGTGCCCTAAAACCAATCATATGATGATACTTTACGGACATTTTAAATGTTAAACTAATTTAGTTTAATATAAAGGGCATAGATTGTTGTTTATAGAAGTCTCATATAAATGTTATATGCTTAAACAATAAGTCCAAGGAATATGTGCTTAGTAGAATGTAATCTAAACAAGTTAGGTTCATGAGACCATTCTCGATCATAGACATATCCTAAACGTTCCTGATGAATAAGATTGCCAATTGGGCATTGACAGTCCGTTAAGATCAGTACATGTTATGTCTTCTCTCAGGGAGAGTGACTAGTCTCGAGTCATTGGTGTAACTGACACCAGGATAAGCATATAGGTGCTCAATATGGAATGAGTTCACTGAACGCGATCAACGATGAGTTTTCATGTTCATGTCACATGAGAACTCATAGTTGGGATAATGCAAATTAGTCCTTTGACCTGAGGCATCACAGTTGTCTTGTGGTGAGGTCCTTAATCTTTGATTATGTCAAAGGCACCCCATCCGAGGGTGTCCACGGCATCGTTGGGGTTAAGCTACTTAGCCATGGAGGCAAGTGAATGCGCAACAAGGGATCTCTAACCTTCAAACGGTTTGAGGGAGAATACTCTATGATATGATTAAGAATCTCTTGCCAGAGTATGAATGAGATTTAGGAAGTCGTTCCAAATCATATTCAAGGTAATCATATAAGTAATGGAATCACATTGGATAGTAGACATGAATAAACTATCAAACCAAACAATGTGGTCGAGAGTATTGTATTAGAGAAGGACCGTATTGCATTGCAATCCTAACTGAATAGGTTTCTCCACCTCTTCTGATTAGCTTGGGTAGCCATGACATACTGCTAGGTGTCACTCATGGTTTGTGGTAGCCCTAAAGGTGTATGATCACTAAAGGGAGAATTGAAAGTAAGTTTCAATTCACAAATGATTTGAAAGAGTTCTAATCCTCCACTGCCTCGCTAAAAGGAACCTAATGGATCGCACACCATGTAAGGTAGAGTTTGATGCGTAGAATGGAGATGAGTAAGAATAATTAAATGGTTTAATTATTTGTGGCAAGGATTAATTAATATGTTAATTAATCAAACGAATAAGTTCGTTAAAGACCTCGGGTTGGTTTTGGGCTTCAAGGCCCAATGGGCTTCGAACGTCAAACCCATTGACTTAAGTTGTATGACAACTTAATGACTAATAATAGATTAGGGCCCAATAGCCCAATGAACCTAACATGGCCGGCCATTTAGGGCAATGTAGTGAACTTGCTTTAATTGCAAGTTTGCCACTACATTGTGAAATGATATAAAACAAGTTTATAACATTTCATACATAGAGGTTTTCTTTTGGGGGAATTGGTGAGCATGAAAATGCTCCCTTCTCTCAAAGAGGCCGGCTACCCTAGAAGAGTAGGGCTAGCAATCTCACTCACTCTAAGGCACTCATCTTCTCATCAAGACTCTCCTTGGTGAAGAGACTTAGAGGTTCCCTACTTTGGGAACTTGGAGAAACCAATTCTTTGATCATCCTTCGAAAATGTTCATGGAGCAAAGAAGCTTGGAATGAAGACCCTCTCCATGGGTGATTAGCCTTTGCTTATGCAAAGAGGAATCAACAAAGGTATTTGATTTCTCAACTCAAAATTTAGTTCATTTGAGTCTTGGTTCACCATATCTACTAGGCTTTGAATTTTTCTTGGGTAAAGTTTCGTTTTAAGTGCATAGAAGCATGTTTCCGCCTTTAATTGTTAAATGCATGCTTAATGATGTTGCTTAATGAACTCGGTTAATCCACAATTTCCCCTTCATTATGTTGGAATCCATATTCCATCATGGTCGGTTGGAACTTTGTATTTTGATGTTTGGAATTTGGATGTCATTTTGGGTGTTATTACGGAATTTGGATGTTATTTTGATTATCATATTCATATAATTGATGTCTGGGTTTTTTTGGTTATTTTCTGTTATGACAAAAATTATAAATAAATAAATAAAATGGACTCATGGACCCGTAGGAACTGACCCGTTTCAAATGGGCAAAGTTAGGTCCGGTTCTATTTTTAAAATAATACGATTCACCCCGCTCTACCCTGCCTCATTTTATTTCCAAACGGGTCAGGCTTGGTCCCTCCAATTTTGAGCCCGGCCCAGCTCGTACCCACCTTTAGATCATTTCTCATTGCAAAAATGTATCGATAATGATTGGAAATTATCTATGAATTATAGAGATGGGACCGAGTTCCATATTTACTACATTTCTATACTTTTTTGCAGACATATTGCCACCAGATCAATACTCTCATGAGTTTATCTAAGTTGGCTAAGGTAGTGTGCTACATATGACACATCCCGACCCGGATGTACATGTGGACACCCAAAAGTCGGACGTGCTGGCCGACACCACGTAGGGTGACGAAAGCCAAATTAAATGAAATAAAAGATATTTGAATGAATTAATGAATAGGATATACAAAATTTGCACAGTGTAAAGAAATAACAAGTAAATAACAGTTCTCGTACGAATACGGAATACCGAAAATTTACGATTACAAGGAAAATCTGAACCTCTTCATACCACCGGGTCTCGACGTCAACGACTCCAAGCCGCTTAACCTGGAGGGGCGCAAAACAAAAAAGGGTGAGTGGGCCGTAGTTAGTTTTGTAAAAACCTTTCCTTTAGAAAATACTAACCCCTCGCTGTAAAACAGGTACTAAGTTTCGTAAAAATGTTCTTGAAAACGTACTATAATAGTAGGTAGAAAGTCAAGGTAAGTACGGAAATATACTTACCGTCCGAAACGGGCAGAAAGCCACCGTTCGGCATAAAATACTTTATCAAAAGTTCGTAAAATAAAGTTATACGTAAAACCCGTAAGTCAAATAGAAGTATCTGTGGCATCAGTGAAAATCAGAGATAAGTCACAAACCAACTATAAGATAAACGCTCGTTTAGGCAGGGCAGACACACGAGTTCATACAGATATATTCTGTCATGAACAGGCTGGGTGTATAAATAATGGTACGCTCATGTACTACGATCACGTGAAGCTGGCGCATAAGCGCATCACACGAGTTCGAGTCGCCCATGCGACCTAGAACAGGCTAGCACCTACTATGGATCCCTAGTGAGCGTATCGGTGCATGTGAACAATCACGTGAAGGCTGGTCCTGGCCCGGGACAGTACAATCAACACCGTGTAAGCCTCCCAGGTTGAGCGTGCAAAAACATGCCACAGAGTATTTTTAAATAAAACAAAGTGAGGTAATTTCCCTTTTTGGGATAACCTTTAAACAATCAATATATAAGGTATCCTCAGGTGCCGTACCCGGAATACCAAGCGTACAACTATAATACGTGAAATACCAAGAGTACGCCACATGGGTACCAAGGTATAGAAATACCAACTTAATGGTAAACTAGGTGAACCCAAAAATACGGTAGAAAATTACCATTACCAAGGTTCACCCGAATACGGCCCAAGGCCGTCAGATAGGTATAAAACCCATAATCACAAACAGGCACAATATCAAGTAATTCTCTAAAACCCCCTAAAATAGGGCTGGTTCGATACAAGCAACGCGCATACAAAAATAATACGGAAATCACCAATTTTAATGGTGTAAGTCCCAAATGGAAATGTAGGCCAAAGCCCACTAATTTCCATAGCCTAACAAAATACCGATACGATCTAGTAAACCAAGTAATTGCCATGAAATACAAGGTCTACCAACATACAAGGTGAATACTAACCTTAAGTCATAACAATAGTGTAGGCATAAATTAAGGTTTGCTAACAAAGTAACAATAATCAGCTTAAAAGCATAGTTAAAACCCAAGTTCATGTCTAAAACATATAAAACATTTAATTTAAGTAAGGAAGGGGCCCACTCACAAATACCGAAGTCGGGAAGTCCGAATGCACGTCCTCCGAACGCCACGGGTCGCCAAAACCTATTTTTAAAACCCACAAATTAGTAACGTACTCGAAATTACAAAGAAAATGGCGTTTGGATACCCGAAAACGGAGTTTCGGGGTCGGAAACCCCAAAACCGCCGCCGTGGGCCGCCGTCGTACGCGCCGCCACACGCTGCCGTTTGGCCTCACGTGCCGCCACGCACGGCTGGAAGGTGTCCACGCGCGGCCACGCACCGTTAACTGTTCCGTTAACGCCGTTAGGGTTAACAGACGGAATATTCCTCGGAATATTCTGGTCCGACCAGGTTGAACCGGTTTGCTGACATCAGCAAGCCGGTGCCGCCACGCACGGCTGGAAGGTGTCCACGCGCGGCCACGCGCCGTTAACTGTTCCGTTAACGCCGTTAGGGTTAACAGACGGAATATTCCTCAGAATATTCTGGTCCGACCAGGTTGAACCGGTTTGCTGACATCAGCAGGACCGGTCTGACCCGGCTTGCTGATGTCAGCGCCGATCGTCTTCAATAATTTTCCAGTCGCCGTCGCCGTCGCCGGAAACTGGAAAATTGCAGAAACTCCAATTCTTCATCATTTTTCATGCAAATTACACAGAAATGAAGCTGGGGTTTAATAGAGTTCAATTTTACCAGATTGGAGGCCAGATTCTGGCCTAAGGTGGTCTGAATTGAAGAAACAGCTCTCGGGTTCAAGTGAGCCAGTTTCCAGAACCTTGAATCTTGTCCAATTACAGCCATGCAGGGCTCGAACAAGGTCCCTGGGACCTTGGGGAGTCGAATGGTGACCAGAAAAGGGGCCATCGAGGTCGAAATCGACGAGAAGGCTCGTCGAAAATTTTCTAGAAATTTTTGGGTTCCTGGGTTCTCTCTGGTTTTTTTTCACTTTTCTGGGCTCAAGCTCAGTGACTCGAGGTTGCCGAAGATGATGATGAAGGCTGGTGAGAGAAGGGTGGCTAAGCCACCATGGCAGCTCGGGGAAGAAGGGCTCGGGTGTCCCTAACAATTTTCCAGGTTTCCAATTCACAGGTTTCTGGGTTTTCACTTCTGGGTTTCTGGCTCAAATTGCTCGACTGGGTTTGATGTGAGTGTACTGAAGGTGACAGTGATGAAGGCTCGTGTAAGAATGGTGGCTGGCCACCACGGGGATCCTCGTAAGGGTGCATGTAGCAAATTTCTGGGTTAAAGAAATTCAGGTTTCTGGTTTGCAGATTGAGCACACTGGCTCAGTTAATGAACAAGAAGGTTTGCAGATTCATTTGGCTAAGAAAGTTTCTCGAGGGAGGTGAGTATAGGCACAGGGTGCCATTATAAATTTTCAAGCTTTTTCTGAGTTTGTTGTTTTTGGGTTGCAGAGAAAGGCTGCAAGGAGAAGAAGGAGAAAGAGACACGGATCAGGGACAAGATCCTTAATTCCAGGTAATGGTCACATGGGCCCAAGCCCAAACAATCTAAAACTACCCAAAACACCGAAATACGGGAAACGTCGGAAACCAACGTCCGTAAAAACTTCGTTCGGAGTCCGAACGACGTCCCGCTCACGTCTACGAGTTCGTAGCGACGAGCACGTCAAGAAAAATACAAGTGGAAACGTCGTGCGAGTTACGACGCAAAAGTCAACCAAGGGCAAAATCGTCATTTTGCACCTCCGGGAATAAAATAGTATTATTTCCCGGTACGGGGTGTAACAACATACCTAAGTTCGAATTTTTCATATAGTTTAGATGAATATAGTATATTTATCCTATTGCCATGAAAAAAAATTATTTTTTTTTAAATTTAAAAAAATGGATGAAAAAATAAAGAAGAACAAGTTTTAAAATTGTCTATCTTCTATACATATAAAGCCAGAAGGCAAAAAAGGGAAATAATTCATAATTCTAAAATTACCCCTCCCTAATTAGAATTTTAAAATATAACAATTTAATTTAAAAAAAATTCAAACTAACATAACAAAACTACTCATGTAGTGGGCATGTTTTTTTCTCTTATTTCTTTAATTTTTTTAAATAAAAATTTAAAAAAATTAAACAACAATAAAAAGAATAAAAATTAAGATGTAGAAGAGCAAATTGCCACACGCATGAGTGTGTGGCAGAGACTAGTATATATAAAGAGAAGACAAATTTGGTAAAACATTCATAATACCAAAAATGCCCTTCCTTTTTACAACTTTTTAAAAAAATAATTTAAATAATTTTTTGAACTTTTTTAAAATCATAGACTGTAGATTAAATTTTTTAAAAATAAAAAATAAAAATAATAATAAAACGTAATTGCCACGTTAGCGTGACAAAAAGCTAGTATTTAATAAAAGGCCGGCATAGTTGTGTTATGGATTTATTGGGCCACTAACCAAACTGTTATGAAGCCGGTATTATTGTCCACAGCATGAACAGTAAACCCATCCTTGAAGATTTATAATAGTGCTGTTTAATGGGATAATAAGCATATAATGAAAGTAAATTAGCATGACGATTAAATATTGGTTAGTGTCAATTTGAACTTGTAATTTTAATTATTTTTTCAAATTCATTTTAAGGTGAGTTCATCATTCATGTGCGAACACCCAATACAAGTTAGCAGTATTTGGCTTTTCCACTGGCCTCACTAGATATTTCATGTGCTTGTTTTTTAGGGTACCGACCTGTTAACTTATTTCCAAATCTTTTAATAGTGTAGAATTCTGAAAAATGAAAGAGACATCCCGAAAACCTTTTATAAGCATGCTTCTGTTAGATTCTAAAACAATTACTAAACTTCTCATGTTATATTAAGAAGGGAAGACAGCTACAAGCTATGATACAACCCGTCCCATAATTTATAGTAGTTTATTTCCAAAAGTGTTAAATGACCAAAATGCCTCTGGTTGGGCAATGGTTGACTTCTAGTTGACTTTCGTGTAGTGACACGTACGATCCATTTCTTAACATTTCTTGTTATATTCGTGGATACGAGCGCGTGGACGCGAACGGAACGAAATTTGGAGTTTGAACGAAGGTTCTACGATTTCTTCCCCGTGCTCTCCTTCACTCTCCCTCTCTACAATTCACACTTTCTCCCGTTCATTCTTCTTCCCCGAGATACACAAACCTCGGTGGCTCCGCCACCTTTCTCTGGCGAGCCAAGCTCCCAAACCACCACCACGAACCACCTCCAATTCACCAGACCAAGCTTGCAAGCTTCCCTAACCTCGAATCTCGACTGCACTGAACTCCGGCGAAGCCTCAAGCTTTCTCGACGAGTTTCCTGGCGATACTGGCCACAATCGGCCTTGTGGTGACCACCAATTGACTCCTAGTTAGGGCTGGGCATATTGGACCGAGAACCGAAACCGTACCGTGTCCGAACCGAAAAAAACCCGATCGGGTCGATTTGTTTTTTTTTCGGTTTCGGTACCAAACCGAATTGGTGAGAAAAGTTCGGTTCGGTATCGGTTCTTTATTGGTTGGAACCGAACCGAACCGAACCAGTTTTTTTTATAAATCATTTTCCACGTGGTTGGGTTCTATGGGGTGATATCCGAGTACATTGGATTCGCATGGACTCTACCACACCTGATTCATGCCTTCAGTCAACTAGTCAAGCAGCAAGCCGTCTTCTTCTTCTTTTTCAGTTCTTTCTTGTTGTCGACTACTCGACTTCGAGTTCCAGTCTTCCACTTCCACAGATAGTTCAAACTTCGAATTCGATTTGCCCATTTTCTCACTCGCTCTCTCTCTCTCACTGTCTCATGGTTTCTCCTTCCTTCTTCAGACCCTCTCTCAGACTCTCACTCGATCTCTCTTTCCTTCAGACTGTCTCACGGTGCCTCGACGCCAGTTGCCATTTGACACACCCCGACCCGAATATCCACGTGGACACCAGATTTAGGGGCGTGCTGACCGTCATCCCGAAGGGATGACGAAGTCATAGAGTGAATAAAATAAGAATTTAATGATGAAATACAGGAATACTGAATTTTAATTGAAATAGAAATGCGGAAGTGCGTAGTGTGGGTTAGACCCAAAAATACACAAATATCAGAGCTAGGGTGCAGTAAGAATTTAAGGAATATTCCTATCCCGTAGGATATATATAAACATAATTAAAGGAAGACGGTTGTCGCTACGGGACGAAAGGCTAAGCGGTAAAACTCTTGGTAAACCTTGATACCGGTTAAACCAAGTTACACCTACATCCACTGGGGTAGAGTGAAGATATCAGCAACTGCCACCAACTCGCCTGCCGACTAAAACCTAGGGCCTGGAGGGGCGAAAAACAAAGGTGAGTGGGCCAAGTACAGTTTTTAGAAAACCTTTCAAAAATGGTAATATCCCCTCGCTGTAAAACCCGTAAGATTTGCTAAAATATCACTTTAATAATAATAGCAACGGTAATGATAATCACAGTAATAATAATCTCTATGTAGATGCATGGGCCCACGCCCGAAAGGATACGAGTAGCATGAAATATCAAAAACAGCGGTAAAACCAATATCATACGAAAACGCATATCATAGCACACAAGTCATGCAGAAAGTAGCTACATGACAGGCTGGGTGTTTCACATAAAAGACGCTCTAGCACTACATGCACGTGAAGCTGGCACAAGAATGTGCGTCACAACAAGTCTAGTCGCCAAGGCGACCTAGAACAGGCTGGCACCTATCATGGATCCATGTTGAGCGTAATGGTGCGTGTGAACATACACGTGAAGCTGGTCCACTCCCGGACAGTGCTAACACCGTGCTAAATGCAAGTACGGGTAAAATCTCAAATACGTATAGACATGCCAACAGTTGTTCAAAATACGCTAAACAGCATGAAGAATATAACAAGATACCGTAAATAAATCATTTAACGAGTTTCATAAATCATGGCATGCTATACAGGTTCATAAATCACAGTTGAACACATTTGAGATATAATAATAATTTAATAAGATAGGGCCCACTCACTGGTATGTAGCCGGGTCGTAGCCGCCGTACCTAGCCTGAGCCCGAAACTCCTCGGGATAGGTCTCACCTATATGAGAAGTTACTATACTAATCATTAACTAGGTCAATTCCAAAGAAATTACGGAAAAGACACGAATTCTCCACTGTTTGCTCAAATTGGAGGTCTAAAACACTTCTAAAATTACCAAACGTACCACCCCTAGGTAGTACGCGTCGTCACGAGTCGCCTCGCGAAGACGGCGTCGAAAAATAGTGACTCACGCGCCCCCACGCGCGGATGGAAGAATCGGAGCCGCGGCCCACGCGCGGCTCACGCGCGCCGAGTCAAAGTCAACGGAGCCGGTCAACTCGGCTCGGCTAAGCCGGTCAACTCGGCTCGGCTAAGCCGGTCAACTCAGCTCGGCTAAGCCGGTCAACTCGGCTCGGCTAAGCCGGTCATCTCGGCTCGGCTAAGCCGGTCGGCTCGGCTCGGCTAAGCCGGTGACGTCAGCGCCGGTCGTCTTCTCCGATTTTTCGGTCGCCGGCGCCGCCGCGCCGTCGCGCCGTCGCCGGAATCTGGGTTTCTTGGCCGGAATTTCTGGGATTTTTCAAGGGTTCCTAACTTCTTCAATTCTAAGCCAAATTTTACGATCTTTATATCAAAATGAAGCTGGGAATGAGTAGAGTTTGAAAATGCTTACCAACACCTCAAAAGGTGGTCGGAAGTGGCCGGAAAAAGCCTCGAAAGAATCGGCCAAAATCCACGTTTTCCGTTCAGGGTGATTTTCCAGTTTCCAGGCCTTGGGTTGGGTTCCCAAGGTCTTAGGGAGTGGTTTTGTGAAGGTTTTGAGCCATCACGAGCTCTGAATCGTCAGTTTCGAAGTCGGCCAGAAATGAACTCCGGCGAGCTGGTTTTCCAGTTTCCTGGGTTCGAAGCTTCAAGGTTCCTGGGTTCTAAAATCACCACCAGAATCCTGGGTTTGAATGAGAATGATAAGTTAGCAAGATTTTGAGGGAAAACTTCAAACAAATACCAAACTCAAGCCACGGGTGGCTTGAGTAATTGTCATCCTCACCATGAACAGGTTCTGTGCAACTCAGGTTGCTGCCACGAGTCCCACAGAGTCTTCTCAGCAGCCTGCAATTACAAAGGAAGGAGGTTGGGACTGGTTTCACGAAGAAATTCGAAGAAGGAACAAGAAAAGGCCACGGGGTGGCTTGAGTAGTTTCTTACCAATCTGGGTTTCTTCCCAGGTTCTTGGTTTAGCAGGTTGGAGCTGCTGCAGCTGGGTTCGAGTTGGAGGAGTTAGAGCTGTTGGATGGTGATGCCAAAGCAGGAAGAAAGGCACGGTTTTAAGTTGTTTGAATGGTTACTGCAGAAATGGGAAAGGGGGGTGCATGTGTGTGTGAACACGACAAGGCCACCACCAATCCAGCCTTGATTGGTGGGATTTGCAGAACACAAAGTCAAACTGAAAAGAATTGGTTGCTGTGTGATAAAAATCACACGCAGCGACGCAATAAAATGCTGCGAAAAATCAACGGAAAAACAGTGCGTCAGATACGCATGCAAGCATGCAGAGTGAATAGCAACGGTGCAGAGTACCTGATTTCGAATAAAACTATGGGCGCCAAGGCCCACCGACATTATTGTCTTTCGGGTATTTTACCCGTAAGACAAACGTAACTTGTACTTCACAAGTCCGAAAATTAATCCGTAAGCGTCTACGGATTCGTGACGAAACGTACAACTCGAAAAGTACGAAACCAAGTAGAGAAAAATTCAAATTTCTTCACAGAAATACGTAGCCACTAAGGGCATTTTCGTCAATTCACACCTTCGGAGAATAAAATACAATACTTTTAGGGACGGGATGTAACACCATTGCTGCTCCTCCAAATCCTCCGGCCCTAAACCTTTGAAGAATGGTAAGACTCCAATCGAATTGCACCTAATTTAATAAATTCATCGTCTGACTAATTTAATTAAACTAAATTAGGTTTGAGTTCTGAAAATTTGGGAATTTTTGAATTAGGGAATTTTTGAATTAGAGAATTTTTGAATTGGGTTCTTGCAGATTATGTGCGTATGTTTGTGTGTATGGAAACATGTATGTGTGGGTCTGGAATTTTTGAGTATGTGTGCTCTGTGTTATGTGAGACTGTGAGTATGTGTTCGATGTGTGTGTGTTTTCTGAAATGAAGATTATGGAGATTAGACTTCCTTTTGATTGGTTAACGAAATCAAGATTATGGCTAGTGTTACAGCCCCATTGCATAAGGCCACGGATCCTTGCTGAATTATTGTGCAAACAACACAAGGAACTTAGTTATGCAACAGTTTTCCATAATCTTGTTTGCTGAATTGTTATGCAAACAGCACATACATGCTTCTTCAATAAACTCAACGGCAGTTGAAATGTTGAGTTTATTGTAATCAGTTTTGAAATGGATATGAGATTTATTGTAACCAGTTTTGAAATGTTGAGTTTATTGTAAACAGTTTGCATTTGAGATTTATGTAAACAGTGCTGTGTTGTGCTGCTGTGTTATGTTGCTGTTGCAAACAGCAGCAGCACTTGCTGTTTGTTTAGGCCAAAAATGATAAATGGGCCTATTTTTATAACAAATTTTTTTTAAAAGCCCAAAAAAGTGGGCTTATAACTCTAGGCCCAGAACCGAAATAGCCCTGTACCGAACCGAAACCGATTGGTACTGAAGAATGCGGTACCTCTTCGATTACACTTGGATACCATACCGAACCAGTACCGAAATTTTTTTCCTATTTCGGTTTCAGTTTCACTCGCATACCGAATCAAACCGGACCGTGCCCACTCCTACTCCTAGTGAGTCCTAATCCAGATCCCAAGCTTTGCATGCTCAATTTCAGCTTGGAAATCGAAGTTGGAATCGGCCACTTTTCGAGCCATAACTTTCCTCTCATTTTTCGGCCATCTCCGGCCATCTTTTGACCTCGACAACGTATTTGGGTTTTCGGACATTGTAACTCTTAGTTTGAGTTTCGTACTCCGTATTCTTTGTAGTTTCCGATTAGCTTATTAAATGTGGTTGTTTTACCTTAGGAGTGACAACTCGAGGAGTACGGAGAGCATACAAGTAATGCAATTACAGCTACGGTCACGGTGAGTGAGCCTTTTTTTCTAAAATTATATCTTATATATGTTTGTGAAATGAGATTTACGTTTATGCATTGAAACGAATCTTAGACTTGCTTTATTACCTTACTTGGTTTTAGAAACTTAAATGTTTTAGCATATTCGATATTTTGAATACGGTATTTGTGAATACCATTTTAGAACGTCTTACTACTAGCCTTACTTGAGAAACGATATACTTTATACTTACCCGTGACATGTTTTCATACCCGCTCAATTAGGATTGCTTACACGGTGTCTACAGTACTGTCTGGGGCCAGAACCAGCTTCACATGTATGTTCACGCTGCACCGACACGCTCACTTTGGATCCATCGTAGGTGCCAGTCTGTTCTAGTTGTTTCTACTTTTAGAACTCGTTATGATGCGCTTAGTGCCAGCTTCACGCGTATGTAGTACTCGAGCGTAGATTATTACACCCAGCCTCTTCATGGCAGAATATCTCTGCATGAGCTCGTGTGTTTGCACTGCCTACTGAGTGTACCTGACACACCCCGCCCTTGAAATCCACTTGGACACCGAGATTGGGGCGTGCTGGCCGACACTTGTAAGTGACGAAACCACAATAATCATGACAACACTTGTTTAAAATAGAATCAATAATAATTAAGTTCAACATGCACAAGGTTCAGAGCGTTTAAGCATAAGCAACGAATTAAAAGTCTAAAATCAATATCTTAAAATCTTATCCACAACACGGATGGATATTATTAAGAAATTGAAAGAAAGATAAATCCCTACATTGTCGAGAAGAGTTAAGAGCTACCAGTTAAATGCCTCGATGTCACCTGATGCACCGCTACTAAGTCTTGAAGGGGGCGCAAAATAGAGAGTGTGAGTGGACGCAAAATAAAGTTTTCTAAACCCTTTTCTCATTTCAACAAAATAACACCCTGTTTGAAAATCAGTATAGATATAAAATCATACTACCATAGTATATGTCAAATCATACTTTATATATAACTGAAAAGTAGATCTCAAAGTATAATCCGTAAAGAACCATTTATATTTCCAAAAGTCATACCACAAAATAGATCCATAAGTCTAATAAAGAAAACCAACACAGGGTATATGTGCAATCACCCATGTACGTGTTGAGGAACCTCATCCCAATCCCCATACAAGCACTTTACGACGTTATCAATCCATTTGTACTCCTAGTACCACACACATGTAAGCACTTGCGCTATCAGCGCGTCACACCAGAGTCCTTCGTTGTGGGGCCTTCCCCCAATAATAAATATAAACATAAGACAAGCTTGCACAAAGGTATTTACTGGATAATACCCCTGGAGTACAGTGCGTGTGACCCAAACATGTGAGACTTGTCATACGGCCGTGAGACGGTACTACAACGTAGTGAAAGCATACCAAGTGTGTTTGAAAACATACATATATACACCAAATATATAAATAAAGAATAACTTAGACTTTGTAATTTCACAATTTATTCAAACGTTGCATAAGTAGAACAAATATCAAAACCTTTATGCATATCCAAAACCATGTACCAATACTATTTCATAATATATGTAATCATTCTTCAAAAATCATTTAAAATCATGTATATAACCATATCATAAATATCTCAAAGCATAAAAACCATTTATTAAAACAAAAGTCCACTCCCGAGTACTACTCACAAGTACTCGGGAGTATAATCCTCCTAGGTGTTGCGTTCCCCGAAACGCCTAGTCGTGGGATGACCTATTTAATATTAGGGAACAATATTAAAAACATCCCTAAAATGAATAATAATAACCCTTAATAAAAAGAATCTAAAAATAATATTACTTTAGCGCAAACGGGCTCGAAAAATGATTTCTGGGACCCGAAAACCTTCCCTCCGCCGTGCACCGCAGCCAGCGCCTCCGTGTGCCGCAGCACGCTTCACCACGCTTCAGGAAACAGTCGGACACGCGGCCACGCGCCCCTACGCTCTAGCAAGCGTCTCTACGCGCGACACGCACTAGCACGGGTCTCCACACGCCTGCACGCGTTGCTGACGTCATCACCGTTAACTTTAACGGCATTCCGTTAAAGTTAACCAAATTCCTAACGATACCGTTAAACTTGACGGTGTCAGTTAAGGTTAACGGAATATACCTGAACCGACCGAATATGCTGACGCCGTCGGGAATATTTTGTTACCGTGACGGAATATTCCGTCTCCTTCAACCTCTCGCTGGTTGCCGGTCGCCAGAGCCCCCGTCTGGTTCGCCAGAATCTGGAAAAATATGCCAAAATTGTCCAAAAACTTCAAAAATTCATATCTTCCTCGTTTCTCAACCAAATTCGACGATCCATATATCAAATTGAAGGTATTGAAGAGTAGAATATTTTCATACCAAATTGGGGCTGGAAAAATGATCGGAAGTGGCCTGAAATTGGCCGGGAATTCTCGGACAAACCCTAAATCCGTTCTGCACCAAAAATTACATTCTTTATATGAAACTGAACCTACTCAACGTGATAAAACCAATGGAAATGGTTTCGAGGCTTACTTAGGCTGGGGTTATAAGAAAGTTCGATGGACAGTTTGTCGTTTCCGTTTCGGTATCGGTTTGGCCGATTTGGTTCGAGTTTGAGAATTCTGAAATCACAGTCTCGTCGAGAACGATGGGACGATCGTAATGGCTATGGTCTTGGGTGGTGTTTCGACGGTTTTGTGATAAATCCAATTCTAGGGTTTTTGTTTGTGTGTTTGTATGTTTGGCCGATGGTGAGAGAGTGGGCGGGAGAAAAAGAGAGAGAGAGAGAGTGTGTGTGTGTGAGGTTGGGGAGAGAGAGAGAGGGACAGCTGCACAACAGCTAGGTCAAAATCCAATAAACCCTAATTAACTTACGAGAATAAAATTACTAAAATGCCCCTGAACTTTAAAGTTCTGTAAAATATTCATTTTAACTCCAAATACTACTTGAATATGTAAAGAAAGTAATTTCCACATGTCGTTTCAAAAAAGTCAACATTTGTTCGCTAGGGGTATTTTGGTCATTTTACATGAAATTTTGGAACGGGTTGTAACAGTACCCTGTTGTTATCAGTGATTTTATCATATACCTGCTTTCATTGATGCCATGGAGCCTTATGTTATTCTTGGATTTCACTTATTGATTTCCACGTGTTGATTTTCGTTGAAAGATTTTATATTGTTGTTTATGGTTATTTACCCGTTTTGGAAAATAACTGACTTTCCACGTTTACGCTGTTTTTCATACCTACTATATAGTATGATTTTGAGAATTATTACGGGTTTTTACAACGAGGGGTTAGTGACACGTCCCGACCCGGATGTACACGTGGACACCCAAAAGTCTGATGTGCTGGCCGACACCACGTAGGGTGACGAAAGCCAATTGAAGAAATAAAGGAATAAATTGAATAATTTAAGATCAATGTATACACAAATGTACGGGCGGAAGAATTTAATACAATACACGTCGTACAAAGTATTTACAATACCAAGAAATTTAAACCTTCGTCATACCACCGCCTCGAACGTCGACAGCTTCAGCCACTAAACCTGGAGGGGCGCAAAACAGAAGGGTGAGTGGGCCAATAATAGTCATTTTTGTAAAAACCTTTGTTTTCAGAAAGTAGTAACCCCTCGCCGTCAAAATCAAGTAGTTGGTTGGAAAACCGTTTCAGAAAACGTACTATAATAGTAGGTAGAAAACGAGGTAAGTACGGAAATATACTTACTGTCCGAAACGGGCAGAAAGCCACCGTTCGGCATAAAAAGCTTTACTCGTAAGTTCGTAAAATAAGGATATACGGGAAACCCGTAAATCAAATAAATGCCTTCGTGGCATCAGTGAAGACCAGTGGTACAATCACAATGCTAAACTATAAGATAAACCACTCGTTTAGGTATAGCAAACACACAAGTTCATACAGATATATTCTGTCATGAACAGGCTGGGTGTATAAGTAACAGTACGCTCGTGTACACAATCACGTGAAGCTGGCGCATATGCGCATCACAACGAGTTCGAGTCGCCCAGGCGACCTAGAACAGGCTGGCACCTGCTATGGGTCCATAGCGAGCGTATAGGTGCGTGTGAACAATCACGTGAAGCTGGTCCTGGCCCCGGACGGTACACCAAACACCGTGTAAGCAACCTAGTTGAGCGTATGAAAACATACTACGGAATACTCTACATAGAACAAGGTGGGGTAATTTCCCTATAAGGGATGCCCTCAAACTAAACAATATATATAAGGTATTCTCGGGTGCCGTACCCCGAAATACCAGGCATATAACTACAATACGTGAAATACCAAAAATACGCCACATGGGTACCAAGGTATAGGAATACCAACTTAATGGCAAACTAGGTGAACCCAAAATACGATAGAAAATTACCAATTCCAAGGTTCACCCAAATACGGCTCAAGGCCGTCAGATAGGTATAAAACCCATAATCACAAATAGGCACAAGTAGGGAATTAAAATAATTAATTCCCTAAAATCCCTAAAATAGGGCCGGTTCGATACTAGCAATACGCGTACAAAATAATACGAAACTCACCAATTTAATGGTATAATTCCCAAATGGAAATGTGGGCCCAAGCCCACTAATTTCCATGGCCTATCGAAATACCGAGTCGAAACTAGTAAACCGAGTAAATACCACTAAGCACAAGGTCTACCAAAAAATACGGTATAAGTATCCATTTAAAACCACAATATAATGTAGGCATCATTCAAATATACTTTCCCAAACATAAAACACATTTAAATAATATAGGGAAAGAGCCCACTCACAAATACCGAAGCCGGGAAGTCCAAACGTACGTCCTCCGAACGCCACGGGTCGCCAAAACCTATTTTGGAACACCCAAGATTAATAAAGTAATCGAAAATACGAAGAAAACGGAGTTCGGAAACCCCAAAACCGCCGCCGTGAGCCGCCGTGCGCCGTCGCACGCGCCGCCACACGCTGCCATTTGGCCTCACGCGCCGCCACGCGCGGCTGTGAGGTCACACGCGCCCTCACGCGCCCCCACGCGCCGGTGGAAGTCCACCACGTGCGGTCACGCGCCACACGCGCCGGCTGGTCGCCGGTGACACGCGCCGTTACTGTTCCGTTAAAGTTAATGGAATATTCTGACGGCGTTAGAATATTCCGTTAACGCCGTTAAGGTTAACGGACGGAATATTCCTTAGAATATTCCCGATCCGACCGGGTTGAACCGGTTTGCTGACGTCACCATGACCGGTCTGACTCGGTTTGCTGACGTCAGCGCCGGTCATCCCTGACCTTTTTTCGGTCGCCGTCGCCGGAAACTGGAAAATTTGGCCGGAATTCTGGGGATTTTTTCAAAGCTTCATAACTTCTTCGTTTTAAGTATAAATTGGACGATTCAAGTACCAAAATGAAGCTAGAAGTGAGGAGATTCAGAATTTACCTAAAGGGAGGCCAAAAACTGGCATGTGGTGGCCTGAATTTGCAGAACAGTCCTCGGTGAAGTTGAGCCGATTTCGAGAGCTCCAAAACTCGGCCAAACTCGACCAGGCAGGGCTCGATCGAGGTTGTAGGGACCTCGGGGTGTGGTTTGGTGAACGAATTGAGGACCATCGAGGTCGAATTCCCCGAGAAAGTGGCCACGGGTGCAATTAGAGATTTTTGTGGTTTTGTGATTCTGGGTTTTCGAGGGTTCCAGGACCGAGCACAGTGGCTCAATTTGTGTGGAGAAGAAGGTCAGCGACCTTCTTTGGCCAAGGGAAGACTCAGAGAGGAAGAGGAAAGGCACGGGGTGCCTTGAGAGGATTTTGGTGCTTTTTTGTGTTTTGTGCAGCAGAGAAGGGAGAGGGAAGAAGAGGACACGGGTCAAAGACCCAGACAAAATCCCAGGAATTCAGGGATAAGCCACATGGGCCAGCTGACATTTGGGCCCCAGCCCAACAGTCCAAACTGCCCAAAATTAAAATACGGGAAACGTCGAAAATCAACGCCCGTAAAATATTCGTTCGGAGTCCGAACGACGTCCCACTCGCGTCTACAAGTTCATATCGACGAGCACGTCAAGGAAATACAAGTGGAAGCGTCGTACGAGTTACGACGCAAAAGTCAACCGAAAGGTCAACCAAGGGCAAAATCGTCATTTTGCACCTCCGGGAATAAAATAATATTATTTTTCGGAACGGGATGTAACAGTTAGTTCTTTCGGAAAAGTAAAGTTTTAGAAAATTATTTATTTTTGCCCACTCACACGTTTCTGTTTTGCGCCCCTCTAGGTTTAGTAGGCTTTGGAGCTCCTGACGTCGAGACACGGTGGCATGGTTCCCTTGTCAGTGTAGGGAACTTTACTAGTAATTGTAGTTACTTAGTCATTTCTATTCTGTAAAATTAGTTACTCTATTATTATCCTTTCTGGTTCACACACACTTCTGTGCCCTCGATCTTTACTGTATTCAAATTTCTCTTTATTACTTTAAATTACTCTTCATTTCTTCAAATGACTTTCGTCACCTCACGGGGTGTCAGCCAGCACCTCTCAATTTTTGGGTGTCCACCTGGACATCCGAGTCGGAGTGTGTCAAGCTAGGGCTTTTAGTTCTTGTAAATGTTTTTTTTTTAAACATAAAAAATTAGAGGTAAAAAACTACAAAAGAAAATTACAACCTCGCGATATTTATTCTCTTATTAGTTCTTATAAAAGACAACATAAAATAATTGCATCAGATGATCTTAAAATTGTGCCACATTATGTGTCATATTGATTTTTTTTTTTTCTTTCTAAACAACCGAGATTGGGTGAGAGAGAATCGAAGATGGTAATGCTCTCCATTGGTTTTACTCTCGATTTTGTTCCATGTTGTTTTAGTCGTTTACAATAGCTTTATAAAACGAATTATACCTGATCAAAGATATAAGATCTCGAGTTTTTACATTTAGCATCTCTGCATTTAGGTATATTTTGACATTTTGATTAATTTAATGGAGTTTAACTATTTCATGTCATCATGATTATATGAAATTAAATGTACTGTATCATACTTCCCCAACTTTCATGGCCCAATTTTATTTCAACAAAAAAAAAAGACTAAATTTATTTTTAATTTTGTTTCGATCAACCCCCATTCACCCTCCCTATGTCTCCAATTACCTCTCCCCAGATTCTAGTACTGCCATGGCTACTATTGCTGCCATCTCTACAACAATCCCTCGCCCACTCCTCCCCCGTTTCTATCCAAAAGCCCCAATATCTATCTATATCTTTCTCAAATCAATATTTGGCGGAGTTCTTAAATGGATTTTTCTTTGTTTTTTTGTAATCAAACATTATTGTTGCCGGCTGGAGAGATGGTATCCGTGGCATTGAAATCTGGGAAGAGGGTTTGAGCTAGGAGACGTGGGAAGGATGAATGGGGCTAGGTTGATCAAAGTAGGAATAAAAATAAGTTGAGCCATTAAAGTTGAAGTATGATACAGTACATTTAATTTTATATAATCATGTTGACAAAAAATAGTTAAACTCCATTAGATTAATGAAAATGTGAAAATATATCTAAATGCATGTAAATGAGAATATGCTAAATGTAAAGACTCGGAATGTAAGGATATAATATTTATACATGTATTACTCACAATATTCAAACCTTACTTAGTTCTTTCTTTTAGTCACCAAGTGTCACGTCATATGACACATCCCGACCCGGATGTACACGTGGACACCCAAAATCGGATGTGCTGGCCGACACCACGTAGGGTGACGAAAGCCAAATTGAGGAAATAAAAGATATTTGAGTGAATAAATGAGTGGAATATACAGAATTTGTACAGAGTAAAGAAATAGCAAATAAATAACACAGTAACGTGCGAGTACGAAATACTGAAAAGTTACAAATTACAAGAAAATTCAGAATATCTTCATACCACCGGGTCTCGACGTCGACAACTCCAAGCCGCTAAACCTAGAGGGGCGCAAAACAAAAGGGTGAGTGGGCCAAAGTTAATTTTGTAAAAACCTTTCCTTTAGAAAATACTAACCCCTCGCCGTAAAACAGGTATTAAGTTTCGTAAAACCTTTCTTGAAAACATAATATAGTAATAGGTAGAAAATCAAGGTAAGTACGGAAATGTACTTACCGTCCGAAACGGGCAGAAAGTCACCGTTCGGCATAAAGTACTTTATCAAAAAGTTCATAAAATAAAGTTATACGGGAAAACTGTAAATCAAATACAAGTATCCGTGGCATCAGTGAAAATCCGAGATAACTCACAATCCAACTACAAGATAAATGCTCGGTTAGGCAAGGCAGACACACGAGTTCATACAGATATATTCTGTCATGAACATGCTGGGTGTATAAATAAAGTTACGCTCATGTACTACGATCACGTGAAGCTGGCGCTAATCGCATCACAACGAGTTTGGGCGCCCATGCGACCTCGAACAGGCTGGCACCTACTATGGATCCATAGTGAGCGTATCGGTGCGTGTGAACAATCACGTGAAGGCTGGTCCTGGCCCGGACAGTACAATAAACACCGTGTAAGCCTCCCAAGTTGAGCGTATAAAAACATGCCACGGAGTATTTTTAAATAAAACAGTATGAGGTAATTTCCCTTTTTGGGATAACCTTGAAACAACTAATAAATAAAGTATTCTCGGGTGCCGTACCCGAAATACTAAGTATTTACCTAAAATACGTGAAATACCAAGAATACACCATACGGGTACCAAGGTATAGAAATACCAACTTAATGGTAAACTAGGTGAACCCAAAATACGGTAGAAAATTACCATTGTCAAGGTTCACCCAAATACGGCCCAAGGCCCGTCAAACGGATATAAAACTCACACGCATAAATAGGGAATTAAAATAATTAATTCCCTAAAATCCCCAAAAATAGGGTTGATTCGATAATCGTAATACGCATACAAAATAAATACGGAAACACCAACTTAATGGTGTAAATCCCAAATGGAAATATAGGCCCTAGGCCCACTGATTTCCATGGCCTAACAAATATCGAAACTAACAAATATCAAGTCTATCCGATAAACCAAGTAAATACAATGAAGTACGAGGTCTACCGGGTATACGGAACAAACACTAATTTAAAGTCATTAAAAGTGTAGACATAAATTAAGTTTGCCAACAAGGTATGATGATAGTCAATTTAAGGCATAGGCAAAACCAATTTAATAATTAAAACATATAAAAACATTTAATTTAAGTGAGGAAGGGGCCCACTCACAATTACTTCCAGTTAGCTCGCTCCCGAAGAGCCTCGTCTTTGTCAATCTGAAGGAGTTGGTACCTAAACCGAATCATAGTAAACTTAGAAGAGTCCGAAATTTGGTACTAAGACTCTACGGGCAGAAATGTCCTTCAAAAGTATGAAATTACAGATTTGCCCCTGAACTTTAACTTAATTACAAATTTGCCACAATCATCACAGATTCACAATTTGGTCTTAAATTTTTTAGAAATTGCAATCTGGCCCAACAAATTCTGAAACATCACCAATTGGTCCTAATTTCCAAACTGTGCATCTAGTGAAACCGAAAGAGTGGCAATTGAGAGTTGAGGTTTCGAATCTCACCCCAGCAACTTCCAAACTGGCAATTGGACCTAAACCTCAACAGCTGCAGCAGCACATATGGTCCAGAAGATTGAAGATGGCTGGATTTTGGGATATGTGTTGGTGGGTTTTGGACGGAGCTGTCGAGGTTGATGGTTTGAGGGTTTGTTCGAGGATTGCAGAGGTGAAACTGGAGTGGATAGCTGGAGGATCCCGTGGAGACCTGGGCTCGATTTGCTTCTCGGTTTGCAGGTCGTTCGCAAAATCTCGGACAGGACGACGAAGGTGTTGGATTGCGAGCTGGGATGGTAGCTTGTGTGGTGAATGGCGGTCGGTGGTGGTGAAGAGAAGATGACTGAGATGGACGACGGAAATGGTGATTTCTGTAGAGGTCGGCGCTGTGGGCTCTAATTTTGAACTTGGATGACAAAAGGCAGGGAGAGGGCAAGAACTTGGAGTCAGATTCGAGCATGCAGAGCTCGGATGTTGTTCTTAAGAAGGAGATGAAAATGGTGATGGAGGTGATGATCTGGTGTGAGAAGGGTGGCTAAGCCACCATGGTTGCTCGGGGAAGGGCCTGGGTGTCCAAAGCACAAATGGCAGTTTCTGGGTTTCAAAGCCTTTTCAGTTTTCTGGGTTGCATGTTGAGCACAGCGGCTCGATTACTGTGTCTTGATAGGTTGGTTTTGCGAGAGAGGAGTGAGAGATCGAGAGAGTGACAAAAACGGCACGGGAAGGAAGGAGAAGGTTAGGGACCAAATGGGGTACAGGGCTAACACACAAGTGCGGGCCCCGAGGCCCAGTCCGCGAGAACACTGACTAGATTAACGTGGTAGAACGCTCATCCGAACTGCGAATGACGTTCGTCGCGCCCTGCGAGTCCGTATCGACGAGCACGTCGGAAAACACAAGTGGGCGTAAATCTGATTACGACGCAAAGTCAGCTGAAAGATCAACCAAGAGCGAAATCGTCATTTTGCACCTCAGGAATAAATATGCTATTCTCCGGTACGAAAGTACATGTCCAAAAAGCATCAAAAAATCACGGCTAACGAAGAAAAGGACCGGATGAAAATTGTCATGGCAAAATCGGAAACTAGGTTTTAATTTGGTTGGGTCGATGCTTGTTGGTTGATTTGATGTTAGGTTTGCCCTTAATTATTAAACAAAAGTTAGTAAGGTGTTTTTGGTTAAAATACAAAGTTTTTTATGTCCTTTTTATTAGTTTTTTTAAATAAATCATGGAAAATTTGAGGCATGAATAAAAAAATTACTCAAGAACAAAACCTAATAGCTTGCATGCACATGCAAACATGGGCGTTAAACCAATACATAAACATGCACTAATATATCATATTATGCTGTCAACCTAATCTAATGATAATATGATATCTTTGAAACGAACCTGTGCTTGACAAAGCACCAACACAAAACGTGGCGGATCGGGAATTTTTTTTTTTTTTCTTGGGTGGGCGAAATATAAAAGCTTCCAAATAGATAACAAAGACTTTTTAAAGTTAAACAATATAATTATCATTCAAACCAAACGTCCACGACGAGTTTTATATCATGAAACGTTTCATGATGGATTTAGATTATCAATACAAACAAAAATATTTTTCTCAATGTAAAGCAAGCTATCACTTAACCATTGATCTCCCATTTTGTTGCGAATGAGACTTTTAATAATTTTCATGGCAAAAAAGCTCTCTCCCTTTGAAAACGGTTCTGTAGAGGTAACACTAAGCGAATGTAATAAGCTTATACACATGATTATGTGTTTATGTCTCCTATCTCTTATTTTTTTGTGCGAGATCTGGTCCTTCCAATTGAAAGAAACTCATTACTCATACGCACATCTTGAAGTCAGGTGCTGCGGGAAGATTAGCTAAGATTTCATTTATTTTTCGGTTTCTTGGAACTCTAGGATTAGTCGAACTACTTGGTGGTAGCGTTGGTTTCTTAACTAAAAACCTCTCAGCGTTTTGGGTGGCAAAAATGGATATAGTAGGCTAAAATTTTTTGCTATGGTGGGCAATTGCCCACCTTTGTCATAATGTGCATCCGCTAGTGAACACAAGGAAAAAGCTGGGATTGTGAACTTAGCCATCTCTTCTCTTAGGGTTTGTCACTAAATTTTCTGACTTTCACTTTTTTTGTGTGTCAAAATGGTTGCAAGGATGTGGAGTTTATATAGGAAGTCGAAGGCGAGAACAATGGAGCTCAAATAAGAAAGATCTTTGGGAATTAAAAGCGGACAAATCAAAATCAAAATCCTAAAATAAAGATTGACCTATAATAAGAAGGTTTGACCAAAAACACAATTTAGAGACGAGATGATTTCACAAAAAAAAAAAAATATGGTCAATAAAATCGTGAACAGTATCTTTCTCAAAAAAAAAACATTCGTTTGAGTAAAGGTCAATAAAATCTCCACATCGTAAATTATTTTTCAGTTACTTTGTAATATATCTATATTTATTTATTATATATAGAGAGGAGAAAAGCAAAATACGAGTAAGAAAGCAATTTGTAATATCGAAAATACCCTTTTTCTTTTACAAGCTTAAAAAAAACAATTTAAATCAATTTTTGAACTTTTTTTAAAATCATAAACTGTATATTAATTTTTTTAAATAAAATTAAAATATCTAAAAATAAATTTAAAGAACAAATTGCCTTTTGCCTTCAAGAATATTCCTTGACTATCTTAAGAAACCATCGTTTCAATTTCGACAATTATCTTTTAAATATATGTATTTATTATTGTTGAGTAAATGTAAATAGAATCTTTTACTTAATTGTTTAACGTTATTGTAATAAGATTTACTGTGTTTTAATCGATTTGAGTATATACTTGTAGTTCTTGTACAAAGTTTTGGTGCCTTTATTAGCACCCAACTTTCGTAAGAGTAAATTACGGTTTGTATTTTGAGTTTTGGTGCGGTGCGATCTAAGTATACTCCATCTTTTTATAACATTGCGTTTAGTAAATGCATGAAAACACACGATTTAATTCATCTGTTATATTTTATGTCGATTTGGTTAAATGATGACGTGGCAAATGTGGGGCCCACATTTTTGCTACGTGGATGTCAAGTTCTTTTTCTTTTGTTTTGGTAAATTACATTTCACGTCGCATTTCGTCCCAGATTTGACTTCGTCTGACATCTCCTAATTTTTTCAATTTCCTACAATTACTCCTATTTGTATCAATTTAAATACATTTGTCTCTTTTTAGTTAGTTTTATAATTGGCGTGCTGTGTGGCAATGTGCATTTTGATAAAATTTGTGTAACGTGGATAAAACATGATATTCATTACTAAGAAAATAAATATAAAGTTAAAATCTTGGGCCCACCCTCTCTTTCTTCTCAAGCAACCTTAGAATTAAAGGTCAGATCTAGAGGTGGGCCAGCGCGGGGCCCTAGACTGGGTCGGGCCGGTCCAACTCTGAAATAAGCGGCGGCCGTCTATATGTATTAATCGAGACGGTATAGGCCCGTTAGATCCTTCATCGATCTTTTCTCCTCCTCCCTCGGTTGGATCGAGATCGACGAGGCGCCACCATCTTCCGTGACCACTGACCACCATCTGGCGGTCACCATCTCGATCGAGATCGAGTACACTCTCATCTAGATCGAGATCGTCCTTCGCCTTGGTCATCAAATCATTCATCTTTGCAAGAATTTGCAAAACCCATCTGCAAAAATCAGTAGGCACTACCAGAAACCCACCTTGGTCGGGGGTGTTGTTGGGGTAAATTTGGCGAGATCGCGAAGGAAGAAGAAGAAGGAGAAGAGAAGGAAGAAGTTTATTTATTCTTCATTTGTTTGCGAGGGTCTTCATTTGGCCAATTAACTGGGCTTGAGACCATGGCATTGAGGAAAAATCCAAAGTTGCATTCACTTCAGACCCAGGCCGACCCTCTCACTGTAATATAGGAGCTAGGCAGGTAAGGAGTGTTTGAGCTGGCCCGACAGTTGAGCCCCGAAAGGCGGGCGACTACCCCATGGGCCTAGCTTAGCCATTTTAGATCCCAATTTACATAAATATACTGAAATGAAATTAAGCCAAGTCCAGCGACAGAATCTGCTTTTTTAATAAGGTCATTTCGGCTAGCCACAGTGTAGCCCGGCCCGAATTTTGCCCGTTTGGCCTATAAAGCCCGGCTTATTGAAATTTGGGCCTAAGCCTTAAAAATTTTGAAAAAACTTTGTCGGCCAGCCACTTGAATATTTCTATTACCTTGTTTAGGCCTGACCTGTGGCCGAGCCATTGACGATACTAGTTTGCACATAAAAGAAGAAGAAGGAAGAAGCGGTTTGGAAAAAAAAAAAAAAAAAAGAAAAAGAAAAAAGGGTGTTGCATTATTTTCTTGTTTTTCACAAGGATGAAGAAGAAGGAAGAAGGTTGTAGGAAAGAAAAAAAAATAGACTCGCGGACTCGTAGGACTCGGCCGTTTCAAATGAATTAGGGTTAGGTCAGTTCCATTTTCAAATATATAGGATTCGCCCCACCTGCGCCCCATTTGGAAATAAAAACGGGTTTGAGGTACGGTCCTTCAAATTTGGGCACAGGCAGGCCATACCACCCACACCTAGATCTCGATGGGCTTGACAAGAACAACTCCACCACCTACCTCACAACATAAACCACTTGCCTTGATCTCTTCTTCAACGTCGTGACGGCAACTCACCACCTATTACAATCAGAAATTTTAAATTTAAAAAATAAAAAAATAAATAAAAAGTTACATTTGTTTGCAATTTTTCTTAGAAATTCATCAATTTGATTTCGAACAAACTCCAAGCCCCAAATAAATGGCGTCTTCCACCTCGGCCTACCAGATGTCATGCTCGCCATCTTGAAATCGGCCCAAATCGCCAACACTCGGCATCGCCTCCGCCTTCCCTCTTGCACTCGCGAACGTTGTTATTTGCATCATCCCCATAAAACCGACTCGGTCTTCATCGGCGATCAAAGCACCGTTGAGCACATGACCCATGCGCGAGCAAGTGATGATGCTGTACTTTTGTCGTTTTGCGGGTTTATTGGCCAGGCTAGGCACGCATTAAAATCCTAGAAATCAACAAGTCATTTGCTTGACCACCTTGAACCTCTGTGCTTACTCCCATTGGTCGAGATATGGCGATTAGTGTGCACAAATAGCCGAGGATTGTTCAACCAAATAGGTCAAATGATCTTTATTTAAATTATATGATTTAATTTGCCTTTTTTTTGTAAGGAGAAATTTTATGTATTTTTCTTTGTTTTCTTCTTTTTGGGGTTGAATTCAATTTGTGACTTCGTGCAAAAAGATGATGAGAAGAAGGAGAGAACCCAAAAATATTGTGTTAATTTAATTTTAGAAAACTTTAATGTGCTTTATTTTAATTCATGATAAGTTACAATGTATTTCTTATTTTGTTTTTATTTTTTGTTTGGTTATCGGTCGCGTGTCGATAAATGAGTGGTCTCGTGTCGATTAATGGGCTGCTTACAACGTAGCAATTAACATAAGACGCGGAAAAATAGACGGTTGTATGGAATTGGTAAGAAATTATAGAGTCGTTGTATGAAATTAAAAATTTAAAAGATGTTGTATGAAATTGGACAAAAGGTTGAGGGGGTAAAATGTAATTTATTCTTTTTTTAAATCCGTATGGCTCAAACTTGACATCGGCGTGGTAAAAATGTGAACATTATTCTTGCGTCGTACGTTGCTTGGTAAAATTGACGGGGAAATGCGGATGTATGACATTGCGGTATGAAATCGTAAAGTTTGTTGTATGACGTTCTTATTTATTTAAAAATAGTTGGGGTTGATTCTTTGTGCACAATTTGAGGAGTACGAATTGTAATTTACCCTTTAAATTCGTTCATGCAACAAAAAGCTTTTGTCATTTAATTTTGAAAAAATCTTGAGTGCCTTAGTTTTAATTAAATTCAAAGCAATTTGGAATAAAAATTTATCTGAGCTGCCTCCTCTTGTAACCGGTTGCCCCACCCCACCACTACACCAACCCTGGCCGGAAACGACTCCGTAAAAAACCGAAGTCAAATCAAGTCCCCATTAGAACCTGCTTGCAACCAAATCAATCCATTCCCAGATTAAATACTGACCCTAATCCCTAAAAATCACAAAAATTAAGCAAAAACCCATAAACCAAAATAAAACAAATGAAATTGTCGCCGGGTTTGTGTCGACGACATAGGTGAGATGGGCATGGACAGTTGCAGCCTTGCAGAGGTGGAGTGGTTTGAGATGGAGAAGATGAAGTGTTTTCTTAAAGTTATTTCAGGGGTAAAGTTGGAATATTCGAGATCAAAAATTTTATTTAGGTGAACTTAATTTATAGTTGGGTGCGATAAAGGCGCTACGAGTTTGAAGTAATTATGGTTATTTGAACAAGTTCAAATTTTATTTAAGCCATTATAATCTATTTTTTTAAACTAATTTAAATTTAAAATGCTTGAATTGTCTTTATTGCTCTATTGCATAATTACTATCAAGTACAAGATGAAATTAACAATAAAAATAAGATTTATCCAATAAACCCACACACCAATAATCAAACTCTAACCGTAAGTAATCTTTTTCCTACCTTCTATTTTGGTAAAAACCTAAGATGCTCTCATGAGAAAAACAAACATTTTTTGACGAGTGGATGGTAATTTTGAAGTTGCAGATCCTCCAACTAAGGTATGAATCGATTTGTGCGAGGTTAACTTTTTGTTTGATTTCAATTATTTTTATGAAAGTAAAACAAAAATCCGGCCCGATCTAAGAAGATCCATTGCGCTTGCCCGATCGATATCCCATCATTGGATTATTATTTTCTAAATGGAATATTGCATTGTGCATCCCTATTATAGGACTCATAGTCTATTGGGTAAAATGGCATTATTTTCGGATTGCGTAGAAGATGATATTGCGGAACATTTCCTGAGGGGAAGAGACACCTTGGTTTTATTTTCTAAATAGATTGTAAAGATAAATTTACATATTGAATTGGGTTTGTGAGGATAGTTTAGGTGGTAAATTTGGGTTTAAAGAGATATTAATAGTTTAATTAAAAATAATACGGGTGTAGAGAGTAAGTTGGGTGTAGAAAAAGTAATAAGGGTTCAAATAAAATTTCCCTTTGAACAACTTGTGTGACATTTTTAATTATTATAGCTCAAGCAGCTTGACCTTTTTCCACCAAAATAAAACTAGGGAACACTTCTGACACCGTAAAGAAGGTGTTTACAGCCTGAGGATGAACGGTGGTGAGACGCATTTTTTATTTCTGCACAGCTCTGTTTATTTCTGTCCCTTTGTTTTCTTTTGAGTCATTTAATCTTTAAGGCTAGCCGTAGAAGATTAATAATTAAAAATCACATCCTTGTGATAGATCCAATGTTCGATTTCTTCTGATGTAACCCAAGAAACATAAAACCAAAATAAGAAGCTGAAAACTGCAGATGCCACAACAGGCTACTTGGCTTTTTTTCTATACCTGATGTAGCATGATAAAGAGAATGAAATCAAACTGGAATCCACCGAGAATACGAGAATACGAGAATACGAAGTGGAATCCACCCGAGAATCTGAGAAAACCTCAAAGTTGTTAATTGAATATGAAATACAGTAACTCTAACCACAAAAGGATGTTTCCATAACTCTATGCTAGCAGGAATCTAATAGCAACCAAAACCATAATGGCAAATACCGAAAGTATCTTCAAAATTTAGAACGGTGTTTTGGGCTAGCAAACATTAGAATTAGGCTACAATTGCCTATATGTGGGGTGAAGAGTTGAGTCTGAGTCAGTCACGCGTTCTCTTAAAAATGGCAGGCCGTGGGCTCATATCAGACACCGAGTCCAAATCTGCAATGCTTGGTCTTTTATGTCAATTCAGCATTTCAATCTGATTCTCGATCCACTCGACCAGATCTACATCAATAACTAAGATTCTTCTCCGGCAAGAAGATGACGTCCAGAATAAAGCTATTAATGAATATAGGTGGTACTTAGACTCCTCTGGTTTAGCATCTCTGTTTGAGACTCCTGATTAGGTGCCGTTCCAATATTTAGCGTTTCATGGTTTCCTTGAGGATGAACAGCCACTTTGTATAACCCACAGGCTGAGTCATGTCTGCTTCGCTTCTCTAATGTGGTTCTTCCGCATTTAGATGGTACCATCAAGCATGATCTTAATCCACTTGTGAAGCTCTTTGGGAGTACTGCTCCAGCCACAAGAGGACACACAGAAGATGTTATGTCGCAAAGTGTAACTGATATTTTATTGCTGAAAAAATCATCTGAAAAAGGAAGGGGAGCTTACGTGTAAACAGCTTTGGGGTCCTTGGCTTCAGGTCCATCACCAGGGAAAAGCTATTTGCCAATGCAGGAAATCGCTCTTCGGGATCTGTGATGTTCAAATGCTTGAGTAGCTTTATTTCTTTGGTGCAATGCTCCGAAGACTGCTTTTGTGGCTTTGTACAAATGATACATTATGTCTTTGACCTGCACTAAGACATCAATCTTGAGAATATACACAGAAAGAGCAAGCATTTGAGCATATGAGGCCTACAAAATTTTGTGGTTAAATATTTTTGTTAAGGGTGAAGCTTTGGTTAACGAAGCCAGAGTTGTTTAATGTCCTAGTGCTTCACCGAACACCGATAGGGAGAATATATTTTTCATAGGCATTACAACTGACCAACAAGTATCATGTCTGCGTTATGCTTTCCTTTCTTGAAGGGTTAATGGGAAAAGGAAGCACGTGAAGTCATTCTAAATTCTAATAATGCTTGATAGCAGTCAGAGGAAATGTTCTTTTGTTTTGAAGATGCCTGTGGTCATATCCTCGAGCGATAAACTCATTCCAAACGTGTCTTGTGCCCCTCTATAATGACTTACACTCATTAGTACCTAAGGAAACTGAACAAATGCAGTGCTTGGTGTTTCTTTAAAACACATTAGTATGATTTGAAGAAAACCCCGATTCATCCTTAGCTTGTGCATCTCTGGCAGCACAGTGGTTATAGGTATCAGGCAGCCGGAGCATGTGCTATAGTTATACAAGGTTTGTTGGCCATGCCTCATTTTCATAGTTGTGGACTCCTTTGCTGACCCAGCTGTTTCAGCAATGCAATGAAGAATCAAGCTCCTTTGCCTTGGCAAAGGCTTTAATCTTCTCATCACCACATCCATGGAAGGAGAATTTGGGATGTCATCAAATTTGGCCTGAGCAGTATCTAATGTCTCCCACGTGTTCAGTGTGTTATCATAAGCACTGACAGCGGGTAACACCTTGCCCCGAGACGGGCCATCGCTGCTCAAAAAATTGAGAATCATATAAGATAAGTGAACAAACTACAAAACTCTATCTTTAGATGGAAATAACTGTCATTGTAAGTATTAAAGTTCAAGATGATGGGTGAACACAGCCAATTTTCCACCCAATGTCTCACAGGTCAGACTTGGCAGAATTAGTGAAACTTTGTGTCTTTGAAAAAGCCTGAAAGAAAACCAGGAACGCTCACATGTTTATGAAGGTCAAAATCAAGTCATCAGCGATAACTTCATGAAAATAATCAAATACAAACATTGACGATGATTGTGCAATTGTAATTACCATCACGATCCTCCAAACTATCATAAATTTCCTGAAAGTAAGTTAAGGTGGCGAAAGAATTCCTCTGTGAAGTCTTTATGCCTCCGTGCAACTATTGCATTAACGTCAGTTGGATTGTCCTGTATCTCATTGAGAAGTTCATTGTGCCTTTCCATTTCATCAATAATCTGCAATGCTCACTTCCTGATCCAAGCACTAACTTGGAAAAGAGCTCTAAACTCAAACAAGCATATATTTACATGAATTTCTACCCGTTCTTTCAGATTGTAATAAATAGTATAAAAACACGAAATGAAGTGTATAGTCAAATTAGTCCTGGAAAGCTAAATAACCGCTAAATCAAGTACTTTGGGGTCTCCAAAGTACCCTAAAAAGCATGGCTTTTAATTCTTCACCTATTACAGAAACAAAGAAAGAATCGATCGGACCAAAAAACACGATAGACACATCTACATACCTTCTTCCACCTTTCTTCCCAAAGTAAACTTTTCCTTCATTGTTGGATCACCCTCCGCATCTGCTCGCACGTCCTACACCGGCTGTAAAAGATTTCCCTATACTTCTTCCAATCCTCCCTAAACACCGCTTCCTCCAATCCTTTGCCTAGACTCCTCATGTAGAAAATATCAATTATCTTGTCCAAAAATTAGTCATGGTGTAACCCTCAACAACTTCAACATCTAATTGCTCTGCCACTTGGGCACTGCCTATGTTACTTGCTTGGTGATCAACAAATTCCTGTTCAAATTTCTAAACAAACCCAAAAAAATTACAGCAATTTTGAGCCTTGTGCTATATTTTGTTTTGGTTTTTCAAAAAACTCAAAAACCCACCTCAAAAAACTCAATTTGGTAGCCAGAATTATCTAACATAAATTCTTATTTTCTAAAATTTTCACCATTTCTTCTTCAAGAACAAAAGTAAGACAGGCAGTACTGAAATAAATGAAAAGAAGGTGATAAAGGACTTACTGGTACTAGGAGATTGATTGGGTTACCCTGGTCTTTCTTTGCTCTTGGACTGGAAGCGGTGTTTGGAAGGAGGAAAGGAGGCGAGAGGACATGGGAAGGATTGGAAGGGGTTGCTCAGGAGAGATTTTCGGTGAGTGGGAAGAAATTAATAGCGTCGAAAGAAGAGAAGATGGGAGGGGTTTTAGTTATGGGGCTGGAAGCTCTAATCCCATGAAATTGCTCAGCAATTGTAGCTTCGCTGCTGCTGCTGCTTTGTCAGGAGCTGTGCGTCTGTCCGCTTTGGCTTGAAGTGGATGAGTAGCGGCAGCGGCAGCAGGTACTACTGAGTACTGATAGATAATGCGGTAATTAAGTAGATTACGAAATAAAACGTGTCGATTCATGTTTATGCAACCATATGTGGCGTCGTTTTATTCATTTATGCAATCATGGTAGGTCGACTCACCGATTTTCTCTCCTGCGGAAGTATGGGTCGTGCATAGTCGGACTGAATACACGGAGCGAACTTAAGCGACACGGCGTTGATATTGGTAAATATATCGTATATTAAAATGTTATATTAATGTGATGGTATTAAATATCGACATTCATATCAGTAATATCGTCTGTCCTTATTATGATATAAGAACTCTAGAATTCGGCTAATATGATGCTAATACGTCAAAATAACGATTATTAATAGGGAGTTGATATTCAAATTTGGCAATATTCTCATTCACGTTGTTCAAGTTTCTCTAGTTTATTGAGTTAGAGTCATGCTGCATGTAGGGAGAAAATTAGTTTCAATGTGAAGCCCTAAAATTTATGATTGAAAAGTATTGTATAGGTTTCAATTTCAAACACTTGTTGAAAAATTGTTTGTGATTTTAAGGAGGTTTAACAATATGGGCCGGTGTTTTCAAAGGCATGCTATTACGCGCCTTGAGACATGGTGTCGGGAAAAGTCATGTAAGTAGCTTTGAATGGTGAAAAACTTAAAAGTGTGCGCTACAAGCCTTGTAGCACTAGCAATCGCGAGGATTGCGGCGAAGGCCGATGGCGAGATGTTTTCCGACAAAACTGACCTCTTAAAAATGCACCGTTTCATTTATTTCTTTTTTTTAGTTTTTAATGACTAAACTACGGTGTTTAGGTTATTGAATATTTAAAAAAAAATAGGCTTAATAAGCCTTCATTCTCTGATATTCATTCCTGCATTCAACCTAGAACCTTCCCCGCCTGTGTGTTTGCTCGCGCGCCATGTTTCTTGAAGAAGTATCGATTGCTCCACTTTATTTTACAGCAATTTCAACAAAAAACCACCACTAATCGGTGGTGGTTACTAAACTTAAACACCATTTTGGGTGGGACTCATTTGGGTCTAGTTCGTATTGCAAAGAGTCCAGAAGATGTGAAATCCACCGATTGTGGAATATCACAAAAAAATTTGCAAATGAAAATCAAGAAAAGCAGTAGCCATTGAGATTGGTAAAGGGTGCGGAGGGGGCCGTCAGTGTTGATCTTGAGACGGATGAGTATGAAGGATTGGAGAGAAGTAGAAGTACTCCCTCCTCTGTAACCACATCACCAACCTAGACGAGAGGACACATGGATCAATTTGTCTCCCCTGAAAGCTAGGCAAACTACATTGGACTCACGCATTCAAAAAACAGACGTGATGTATGTAGGAAAATTGGAGTTCATATTCTCTAAGCACTACCATTCAACATAGTGAATGATCCATTTGGTTGCCAATGGTAGAAGCAATTGCCAAATTTGGTCTGGATTAAAGCCTCAGTCAATGCATGAGTTGAGGACATGATTCTTAAAGAAGAAGTATCGATGTAAATGATATGTTGGTAGATCATAAAAAGGCTTGGAAGGAATATGGATGTTCTATTATCGATGGTTGGAGTGATGGAAAGGGTAGATGCCTCGCCAAATTTTTAGTGAATAGCTACATTGGAACTTGGTTTTGAAGTCAATTGATGCATCCGATGCTATAAAAAATGGGGAGTTGATGTTCAAGTACTTGAATGAGGTTGTGGAAGACATTGGGAGAGAATGCTTGATTCAAATAATCATAGATAATGCCTCTAATTATAAGTATGCAAAGAAAGAGGCTTATGGACAAGAGGAGTAAGATATGGTGGACTCCATGTGAGCGTGTAATGCTGACTTGATGTTAAAAGATGTCTAATAAAGGATTGAAAGTCCTTCAAGATACAATTCGAAAATTAAACAAGTTGTTAAGTTCCTTTATGCACATACATGGGTTCTTGCATTAATGAGAGATTACAAATGATATTGAGGTGAGGAAGGGATTGGAAATTTGCATGGAAAGGATTGGAAGGAAATGATCACATTCATGCGGATATCAATTAGATGATTTTGATAGAGCAGAGGAGAATTTGGATCTTCATATAGTGAAATTTAGAAAACTATGATCTCCGAGGTATGCCATTAATTAACTTAATGTCTTTCTAGTTTCATTTATATATTGAAATGTAGGGGTGGAGTTCGAAGAGCCGAGAAACCGAAAAAACCGAGGCCGAATACCGGACCGAAGCCGAAAAGCCAGCAGAAAAAAGCCGAGATTGAATTCACAGCCGGCAGAGCAGTCTGTTGGTTAGGTTTCCAGTCAACCGATTCAAAAGCGAGCTGAGCAGAAGTCCCAAAAAAACGACGTCGTTTTATGTTTATAACCCTAATACGGCGTAGGTTTTTATGTTTTCAATTATAACCTAATACCTTCTGCAGAGCTAGTGAAACCTCCAGGTTCTCCCGATTCTGGGTGCTTAAAATCTCGATTCTCCGGCCATCGGCGTACGGCTTCTGCAAGACTGCGCGATTCAAGGTCAAGGTAAGGCGCTGCGTGCGGAACTCACTTCTCGCCCTCTTAGTCTCGCCACTCGCTCGTAAGTCGCGCTAGTCTCGTTCATTCTCCTTCCCGACCTCACCATTAACAATTCAAGGTAAGGATTGTAGATTTTACCTATGAAATCTATCTTCTTACAGTCTTTTTTTATTACGTGTGAAACGATTATTGTAGATTTTTTTGGTTGAAAGATGGTTATAGATTTTGATTTACTCGATCTTGGTTCAAATATGATAGCAATGATGGATAAATTGTTTCCTACGCATCGTCACGGATGATCTTGCAATTTGATCAAAAATCAATCGATCCCAAAGAAAAAAAAAACGGAGATTAGAGATTAGATTTAAAAAAAAATACAAACCTTGAAGGCAAGTTGTCTAAAAGCCTTCATTTCAGTTCGGACCTTAGGGTTGAATCCTCGGGTCAGATGGGATCCATCACGGAAGAAGAAGCAGCGCGAAACCTCACCCTCTTTACTATTCACCATATTCTTCTTCCTTGACTTATCCTTGAGTGATTCCGGGACGTGACCCATTGCCCGCAATCACTCTAGCTCCAACACAAGCCATTCCAAAAAATCTCGAAAAACCCAACCTCCTTGGTATATAAAAAAAACCCAATGAATTTTCTTGGAGTTGGAATGAGACCACTTTAACCTGAATCAGATCTTTTCCTTGAAACTTCGATGATTGCGTTTCTTGAAACGAAAAATAGAGATATTGGAGAGAGGGACATTTTTATTGTGGGGAATGATGATACATGCGGTGGTCTACGAGCGGTTTGTAAGTGTATTGTAGATGGAAATGTGACCTAGAAAGCTATATATGGCCCTTTGTAGTAATTGTACTTTGGGGTATATTTCTTATTATTATTGTCATCATTCATTTAACTAATTGTGTTGCTGCGGATGCTTGGTCATGTTATTTTCAAGGTTAGAGCACGAGTCGTGAAGTAGTGATCTTTGTGCTAATGATTAGTAATACTCTGTCTTTGTCTGTTTCTTTTATTTGAATTATTTTGGACCATTACTATATTTCTCTAGTATAGCTAATTTCTTTGTCTACGAAAGGTGGTTCAATTTTGTTTGCCTAATGATGGAAACTCATTTTGGAGCGGATCTGTGGAAATTTATTTATTAAGAGCCTTTTCTCTCATTCAATTTAGTTTGTCTAAGAAATTGCAGCTAGTTTGCATTATGATTTGTATTATTAGTAAATGTTATCTAAATCATTCCATTTGTATTGATAGTAAATCTTCCTTATGTTATTCTACGGATATGATTCACCACTCTTTTATGGCGAGATGAAGTCAAAGGCATCAAGGCCTGTTTCCAGTTCAAACTCGGCCACAAATGAGATCATCAAGTAGCACACTACGATCAAAGGAACTCATCTACTTCTACTTCTACTCCATCTCAGGTAGTAATCATCTATTACACTTTAGTTCATAAAAAATGGTGTTTCATGTCTCAGAATTGTTTATTATAATTAATTATAATGATTCTATTATTGTGAAAGGACATTATTTGGTGAATCGCTCAGCCTGAGGCCTTGAACAACAACCAAGTGCCTACTCTGATAGTGGATTAAAGCCCCTCCGATGTGACTCCAAAAAGAAGGTGACTCAAGTGTACAAATGTAAATAAGAAAGTTTCTTGCTTTCATAAAAAGTCATGAAAGTGCAAGTTTGGGGGCACTTTGAAGAAAAATTGAGAATAGTAAGAGTTAGGGTGTGTCTGACTATTGCAGCCAAGCATTTATGGCGACCCGGATAAAAATGGTACAACAACTTTGAAAATCATTTAGCAAGATGTAGAACGTACCCTCTAATAAAGAAATATATCTTGCCAAATAGGCAAAGTGCTTTGCCGAGAATAAGTTAGAAGCACATAGGATTTTCTCAAGAGGAAGTTACTAAAGCTTGTGTTAGGATGATAGTCTAGACGAGTTACCTTTTTGCTTTGTGGAAGGAGAAGGTTTTCGCTATTTTTGCAAGGTGGGTATTCCTTTGTGGAAGTGCCTGGTCGTAAGACAATTGCTAAGGATGTGCTTGACTTGTTTTTATGCCGAGAAAGGATACATTAAAAGGCCAATTGAAGTCATATGAGGGTGTGTTTAACAAAAGCGGATACATGGACTTCTATTCAGCAAATAAATTACATGGTTCTCCACGGCGCATTTTATTGATGATGATTGGATGTTACATAAAAATTTTGAACTTTTGTGTATTCCAAATCATAAGGAAATCCATTGGTCAACTTTTGGAGGAATGTTTAGTGGAGTGGGGTATAGAGGTGCTAACTATGCGGTTGACAATGCTTCCTCAAATGATTCGGTTTAAGGGACTTGGTGACCGAATAAGTGGATGGGACTCCACTGGCCCTTTTGCATAATGAAACATTTTGCATATGAGGTGTGTTGCTCATGTCGCCAGTTTGGTTGTGAATGATGGCCTCGATTTGTTGAAATAAATGCATACAAAGCATTCGTAATGCCGGTTAGGTATGTAAGATCTTCCCCTCAAAGGTTAGAGAGCTTTAAAAGTGTGTTGAAAGTGAGAATCGATAGCAAGGGCTTGTGATTTTAGACATCCCACTGCAGTGGAATTCACATTTTTTATGTTAGGAAGCGGCTTTGAAGTTTAAGATGGCTTTTGATAGATTGAAAGTAGATGATGGTCATTACCTTTCGTATTTTTAAGTAAAGACAATCTTGAAAATATAAGGGAGGGAGCCACCTTCAACCGATGATTGGAGTGAGGCGGGAATGTTTACAACCTTTTTAAAGCATTTAATTTGAGTATGTTGTTATGTTTCAACAATTCATAATTCATTCGGTGATATATTTAAGATCAAAGGTCATTGGCAGAAAGCAAAGATAACAAATATTGTCCTTAATCTCCATGATAATGCTAGAAAAGTATGACAAATATTGGGGGTTCAATGGAGGATATGAATCAATATTTTTTTGTTGCTCTTGTGCTTGATCCTCGCCATAAATTGGATAAGGTTGTTGATTACTTGTAGATAATCTTTGGTGAGGACGATGAAAAGGTTAAAAGAAAATACTTATGATGCGATGTGAAAGATTTGTTCTTGATCTTTGAGATTCATGAGAAGAAGATATGTGTTCCAACACCTGACAAAGTGTGAGTATTGGTGGTGATGAAGTAGTTCTCAAGCGGAAGTGGGAATTCGGCAAGCGTAATGAAGCCCAGAAAGGAAGTTAAAGAAAAAAGTGAAATGAGGAAAGCAAAGGCAAGATTTATACATAATGATGTGGATAGGTATCTTTCGGATTCTAATGAAGAGGAAGAACCAAACTTTGATATATTGAATTGGTGGAGGGTGAATGGGGTATCTAAATATCCTATTTTGGCACGTGTTGCAAGAGAGATTCTAGCTATTCCCGTATCAACAATAGCTTCGGAATCTTCGTTTAGCACAAGTGGACGGATAATTGATCCATATCGTAGTTCTTTGAGTCCTAAAATGGTGGAGGCTTTGATATGTACGCAAAATTGGCTTAGGTCCACCCATGTTGCATTACATCATGAGCTAACCATTGAGGAGATTGAATTTTGTGAAGAAGTTGAGAAAGGTAATTTTATTTATTGTATAAATTATTTTATTTTGTTATGAGTATGTTTTTAAAATAATTTGATGTTCTCCTTTTTTTTTGTCTATTTGTATGTAGAATTGTCAAGTGAAAATTCAAGGAAGGGTGCTATGTTGCCCCCCTAGGCCTCCTCCTAAGAGTTAACAAACTCTCATTCAAGCTTGAAATGGTTTGTGTTGAATTGTTAAAGACTTGAAGTGTGGAAGACCGAAGACTTGAATTGTTAAAAGTTATTTTAATTTTTATGGGGTATTGAAGACATGAATTTGTATGGATTATTTATTTTTGAAGTTTCTCTATAATTTTGAAGTTTCCCTATATTTTTTTTCCTTAAGTTTTTTTTTTTATTAAAAAAAAAAAAAAAAAAAAAACCGAACCGGAACAAACCGAACCGAACAATAATTTCGGTTTGGTTTCGGTTTTGGCCAAAAACCGAACCCAGCCCTAGCACGATTTGTTCGAGAAAAGTCGACCGACAGGTTCAGTTTACGATCATCGAAGGGTCATTGCAGTCGTCACGTGCGGAAAGTACCGTACCAAGAATTCACGGTGATAATTTTCCATTTCCGGATGAAAATGGAAAGCGATTAGAATAATTGGGAGGAAAACGTCTCCAAGTCTTCAACTGCTAACGATTTGAGTACACGCTGACGTACTCAGCGATCGCCGCCTACCGTCACAAGAAGTCGAAAGGCACGTCCAGTCAAACAACGTTAGTTGTCCAACTGTCACCCGTAGGTTGAAGTCGTCGGTTAAAGTGCAAGACACCGTCAGTACGAAGAATTTGTGAAACTAAGTCTCACGAATTAAGTCCACAAGAACTAGTAGGACACGAAAACAAGTTCTGCCACTACGCCTAGCGTCATCCCCAAGGGAAAGGTACTTGATGAAAAATCATCTGTTGTGTCAAACTGACACCACACGCCGAAAATATGAAATACGACAACTGAATCAGTTTCCCAATTCAGTGCGATTTCAACGCAAGTTGAAAAAGAAAACGTCTAGAGTTAAGCACTAAAACTACGCGTACCAGAGAAACGCGACAAAACCGTCAAGATCGGAAAACTACCGAAAACTACGCATTAGTGACGTCGAAGTGGTATGACACAAGAAGAACTTAGAATTAAACTAAGAAGAAACAATACACCAAAGGTGTAGAGTTCGGAGAATTTCTCAATTCCAAGAGTAGAGTTTGAGGACACAAAGTTCGAGAACAACCTTGGCAAGTAGTAGAATACCGAAAAGATAGCCAAGATTCAAGAATTTTGAAGTCTGATACCAACCGACAGGTACAGAGTACGGAAGGAAGAGCATAGGTTAGTAGTAACCTCGCTCCGATACCAATCTGACACATCCCGACCCGGATGTACACGTGGACACCCAAAAGTCGGGTGTGTTGGCCGACACCACGTAGGGTGACGAAAGCCAATTTGAAAGAAATAAGAATTTATTTGAATAGACTAAGATCAATGTGTACACAAATGTACGGGCGGAAGAATTTAGTACAATATACGTCGTACAAAGTTCGACGTACAAAGTATTTACAATACCAAGAAATTTAAACCTTCGTCATACCACCGCCTCGAACGTAGACAGCTCCAGCCACTAAACCTGGAGGGGCGCAAAACAAAAGGGTGAGTGGGCCAATAATAGTAATTTTTTTTGTAAAAACCTTTGCTTTCTGAAAGTAGTAACCCCTCGCCGTCAAAATCAAGTAGTTGGTTGGAAAACCGTTTCGAAAAACGTACTAATATAGTAGGTAGAAAAACGAGGTAAGTACGGAAATATACTTACCGTCCGAAACGGGCGGAAAGCCACCGTTCGGCACACAACACTTAAATCGAAAGTTCGTAAAATAAGATTATACGGGGAAACCCGTAAATCAACTGAAAGCTTCCGTGGTATCAGTGAAAACTAGTGACAAATCACAGTGCAGAACCATAAGATAAGCCGCTCGTTTAGGTATAGCAAACACACGAGTTCATACAGATAAATTCTGTCATGAACAGGCTGGGTGTATACATAATATTACGCTCGTGTACACAATCACGTGAAGCTGGTGCTATTCGCATCACAACGAGTTCGAGTCGCCCCAAGCGACCTAGAACAGGCTGGCACCTGCTATGGGTCCATAGCGAGCGTATAGGTGCGTGTGAACAATCACGTGAAGCTGGTCCTGGCCCCGGACGGTACAATCAACACCGTGTAAGCAACCTGGTTGAGCGTATGAAAACATACCACGGAACAAATCTTTATAAAATAAGGTAGGATAAACAAGTGAGGTAATTTCCCTTTTTGGGATAACCTTAGAACGATCAATATAAAGTATTCTCGGGGCCGTACCCGAAATACTAAGCGTAGAACTAAAATACGTGAGAAACCGAGAATAAGCCACATGGGTACCAAGGTATAGAAATACCAACTTAATGGTAGACTTGGTGAACCCAAAATACGGTAGAAGTTTACCAATTCCAAGGTTCACCAAAATACGGCCCAAGGCCCGTCAAACGAGTAACGAACCCAAAATTACAAGTAGGCGTTAAACTAATTAACTTCTAAAACCCCCTGAAATAGGGTCGGTTCGATACTAACAATACTCGTACAAACTAATACGGAATTTCACCAAAATATGGTGAAATTCCCAAATGGAATTATAGGCCCAAAGCCCACTAATTTCCAAAGCCCAACAGATTACCGAGCTAAGCTAGTAAACCAAGTAAATACCACAATAATACGAGGTCTACTAAAATACGAGTCAAATACCAATTTAAAATCATTTAATAGAGTAGGCAATAAACCAAAATATAATTTCCCAAAATAAAACACATTTAATAGTAGGGAAAAGGCCCACTCACTCACTTGTAGGTAGCCGGGTCGAAGTACCCCTTCCTGGGTAGCCTCGGTAGTCCTCTGGATAGGCCCCACCTATATGAGATATCACCAGTACAATGATTAAACTCATAAAGGTAACGAATTAACGAATTAATTAAACCTATCCCTTGCTTTCTCAATTTGGAGGTCCAAAACACCTCAAAAATTATCATGCGTACTACCCCGAGGTAGTACACGTCGTCACGAGTCGCCCCGTGAAAACAGAATCGAATTTGGACCTCCCACACGCCCTCACGCGCGGCTCAAACGCGCCAAGCCGCGGCTCCAACGGCTGTCTCACGCGCGCTCACGCGCTGCTCCACACGCGGATGCACTCGCGGCTCAGCCGAGCCGGTCAGCGCCGGTCTGAACCGGTTCGCTGACGTCAGCAAGGCCGGTCTGACCCGGTTTGCTGATGTCAGCGCCGGTCACTCTGGTCTTTTTCGGTCGCCGTCGCCTGAAACTGGAAAATTTGGCCGGGAAACTTCTAAAGCTTGTAACTCACTCAAATCACAACCAAATTTCATGATTCAGGTGTCAAATTGAAGCTGGGAGTGAGGAGAATGATGTTTTACCACTTTGGGGGCCAAAAACTGGCATGTGATGGCCTGAATTTGAAGAACAGTTCTCGGTGAAGTTGACCCGATTTCGAGAGCTCCAAAACTCGGCCAAACTCGGCCAGGCAGGGCTCGATCGAGGTTGCAGGGACCTCGGGGAGTCGTTTGGTGAAGAAATTGAGGACCATCGAGGTCGAATTCCCCGAGAAAGTGGCCACGGGTGCAATTAGAGATTTTTGTGGTTTTGTGATTCTGGGTATTTGAGGGTTCCAGGACCGAGCACAGTGGCTCAATTTGTGTGGAGAAGAAGGTCAGCGACCTTCCCTGGCCAAGGGAAGACTCAGAGAGGAAGAGGAAAGGCACGGGGTGCCTTGAGAGGATTTTGGTGCTTTTGTGTTTTGTGCAGCAGAGAAGGGAGAGGGAAGAAGAGGACACGGGTCAAAGGCCCAGACAAAATCCCAGGAATTCAGGGATAAGCCACATGGGCCAGCTGACATTTGGGCCCCAGCCCAACAGTCCAAACTGCCCAAAATTAAAATACGGGAAACGTCGAAAATCAACGCCCGTAAAATATTCGTTCGGAGTCCGAACGACGTCCCACTCGCGTCTACAAGTTCATATCGACGAGCACGTCAAGGAAATACAAGTGGAAGCGTCGTACGAGTTACGACGCAAAAGTCAACCGAAAGGTCAACCAAGGGCAAAATCGTCATTTTGCACCTCCGGGAATAAAATAATATTATTTTTCGGAACGGGATGTAACAGTTAGTTCTTTCGGAAAAGTAAAGTTTTAGAAAATTATTTATTTTTGCCCACTCACACGTTTCTGTTTTGCGCCCCTCTAGGTTTAGTAGGCTTTGGAGCTCCTGACGTCGAGACACGGTGGCATGGTTCCCTTGTCAGTGTAGGGAACTTTACTAGTAATTGTAGTTACTTAGTCATTTCTATTCTGTAAAATTAGTTACTCTATTATTATCCTTTCTGGTTCACACACACTTCTGTGCCCTCGATCTTTACTGTATTCAAATTTCTCTTTATTACTTTAAATTACTCTTCATTTCTTCAAATGACTTTCGTCACCTCACGGGGTGTCAGCCAGCACCTCTCAATTTTTGGGTGTCCACCTGGACATCCGAGTCGGAGTGTGTCAAGCTAGGGCTTTTAGT